>JACBWW010000248.1:0-28843 GCA_020086605.1 Lanius collurio | reverse complement strand
TATCTATCTATCTATCTATCTATCTATCTATCTATCTATCTATCTATCTCTTGGTCAATTTTAGTTTATTTATGTTAACATATTCATTTGAGAGATTAGAGAAAAGGGAGCATTTGGTTCAGTTAATCAAGATGCTTTATGCTGTTTAATACAGCATCATCAGGCAGATACCAGAATGCCTGAGGAGAGATGATTCATCAAACACATTTTTCAATTGTTTGTTATAGCTTCAGGTCTGAATAAAATATGCCTCTTGCAGAACTTCCAGTTTGGAATTGTTTCCCTGCAAAAAATTCGATATGATTGTATTATTAATAGAAGTACTCCAGTAGAGATAGGGTCTTAAAATTTTCTTGATTATGGGAGCTGCAATATTTTAGACCAAGTACTTTGTATTAAAATAATACTTGCACAAATTCTAAAAGTTAAAGTGAGTCAGAATGTCCTTGTCTGTCAGAGTGAAATCTGGGCCCTGGTGAAATTGTTTCCTCCATTTGATGTCTCCTTTTATTTGTAAGCAATTCCAAGAGGCTTGTTACAGAGTGCTGTACACAGTGTTTTCAAAGGCCACTCACTGCAAGCTGAGCAGTGCCATGACAGAAGTTATCTGCAGTACAACAATGGACAGTTGCTATTTAAAAGTTCCCTTTCTGGGAAGCAAGTTACCAGTGGGAAGTGTTTGAGAGCACCTGGTTTGAATATATAGTTCTTTCTTCCTTTGCTGTATTTAATCTGTCTAGTTGGAAATGCTAAGAAATTTAGCATTAAGTCTCACATGTAATGTTATGGGCAGTGGTAGAGCAAACATTCAGATTTTGTTGCTGTCCTGACCTTTCACCAGTTTTTCACCAAACACAGCTAAAGCACTGTGGGTTTTAGCCCTGTTGTCTGCTTTGGATTCAATGCTGAAATATTGTAACTTGAGTCTATAGCTTGAATTTAGTAGGTTGAATTCTAACAACTTTCTGAGCACTCTAGAAAGAAAAGGAACCAACATCAACAAGTGTGCTGCTTACTGTAGTATGAGGGTATGTTCTAGAGCACAAGATGCATCTGATGGCTGTTTGCCTATGCGTGCACAAATGTATTCTTTCTCTTGGCCAAATCTGACACAGTTATACAGATACATATGAAATGAATTGGGATATGTTTTTTGCACGTCTGACAGACTGCGCCCCTCTACTTTTGTACCTTTAAAGATGACAGAGAGAAGGTGCAAATAGACCTCCCTTTCATAGCCACCATTCTGTGCTTGTATTTCATCTCTTCCTTTACTTACCTTCTCCCCCTCCTCCATGTGGCAATTCATTGCAGGTGGATCACTGCAGGGGTGATAGTACTGTAATAAAGGATATCTGTTTGGAAAATTATCTCCTAGAAACTGAAATTAGCATAGTTGTTAATGTCACAAGTTAACCATGCAGAAACTCAGAATTAGAGAGTTAGGGTTTTCAAATCTGCACTTATTTTCTTTTCCAAGACATGATAGTCTATCTACCTGACTGAATCCTTTTTTTTTTTTTTTTTTTTTTGGTTTGGTTTTGTTTTGTTTTGAAAAAATATGCCCATCCCATAATGATGAAGTTGCCCTGGGCCCAGTAGAGTTCACCCCACAGGTCTAAAAAGTCTACTTGATAATTAATTCAAACTTCTTTTTCAGTGTGGTTTCAGCAGGAAAAAATCCTAACTAGAATGAAGGGAAGAGATATAAATCAAGGCAAAGCAGAAAACATAAAGAAAATGTAAAAAGAGAGATTGTTTTAGGCATCACAAATGTAAAAACAGTTGAAAACCTTTATTTATGAGTGTTGGGAGCAGTGCATTCATCAGTGTGTCCTTCTCTTCCATCAGGAGCAGACTCTCTTAGGTGGCCATTCACCAGATTAGCTTGTCAGTCAGTATAGCAACTGTGTTTTGCTCTCCATGGAGTCTGTAGGGTGACAGATCAGAAGGCAGCACTGTTGTTTCCCATTTCTTTATGCTCATGTTCTGTTTGTGTTCTTATGGCTGGAGAAGGCAAGGAAACAGAGTATTTTGCGCTACAAAATTAATTCCCTTCGTTGAAAGTAATGGCAGTACTTTTACAACCTGGAAGTGTTACATTCCAAAATAAATACACACTCAGTCAAGTTTCTGCTCTGGCTACAGTCCTGCTCATTTCCATGAAAAAAGGGGTAAAAACAGCAAGGGATGTTTTGACATCATCTCACACTTGAGCAGCAACAAGGCTACTGTTTTCACTGTGCTGCTGTAGTAGCTATTATTGTGTAGCACACCCACCATGGTGCCCTGGAAACCCAATCTAAAGTCATTTGTTGTTCCAAACACCCTATAGACTAATAGTAAGAATAAAAAAGCAAGGTCCTTGCCACCTTTAACAGCTTCCAGTCTAGTTTTAAGGCTGAATGTAGTGAGTAGATAAAACAAACAAGTAGGTTTGGGAAGGCAAGAGTATAAAGCAGGTCCACAAATTAATAGCAGATGTCTCAGTTCACTGTCTTTCTACCTATTTTATTTACTTGCTAATGTCATTTGGACTTTCTTGCTTCCCCAAATTTACTCTTAAAATAGAGAGTGGTTGTGATGCACATCTGATTTAAAGTTTTTATCTACTAACACACATGCAGTGCTGTTGCACAGTGTGGCGTTTTTACTTTTAGAGGATTTTCTCTTATTTTGATACGAGTGATGACAAAGTTTAATGGGTTTTTGCAGTGGCATGAGACTGGCTATTTTTTGCATTAAATAGAGTGCTAAAACAGTCAGGAAATTCTGTAGGTACTTCAGTAGCAGTTATATTAATTAAAGAGGCTATCTTGCTTTCTTTCTGTCTTGAAAGGGCATTTCAGATACCTAAATTCATATTTCATACATTAGAGTTATAATGTAGACTATAAGTGGTTGTGATTATCTGTGAACATGGAAAGGAGAACTGGAATCTAATTTTTAGTTTTAATCTACTTTGCATAATTGTTAGAAATATTTTGCTTTCATTCAGTGGTGCTCATTGCTTTGCCATTATTCATACATTTAGTATGTGCTAACTTTTAGAAAATGTGAGTTCTTGAAATTAAAGGATGATATTCATGATGTAAATGAGCCTATGTTATGCCTGGATGTTGATTTTCTCTTTTTATCGTTTCTTCTTTACTTTTGTTTTGTGAGTCCTTTTGCTCAGAGTTTGGATTAAAAGGCAGAAGACCATAGATTGTTCTTTGGACTTAGATGTTTATTATGTCTTATCTATGGTACAGCTGCACAGAATATGCCTCTAAGTTAACAAGGTGGAAAATGGCTCCAGGTTCTAACTTCCAAGGTCTTTTATGGTCCAAATCACCCAATTATGGAATGCCAACTAATTTGTTTTTACTTATAATCCAATAACTATTCATGATGCACACTGTGCATTTTTTGACCCAATACCAGAACCCCAGATTTTTGAAGAAGAAGGAGAAAAGATGAAGAATAAATCCACATCCAAAATCCTCTGTATTATTACACACACATATATATATATATTATTTTATCCCAGAAACCTAAATTCTCTAAACGCAGGGTTCCAACACCTGGAGAGAAAATAAAGACCTTGAGTTGGATTTTTTTTTCACACATAAATCTGTTCTGACTGTTTTTAGAACTTTGCAGCAGCGTGGTCTGATTCTGATTGGCTGTAGGAAAAGTAGATTCAGATATGGATTCTGATCAAGTTTGTGTAGCTAACTCTACAAAAGTTGGAGAGTTTGGGGGACAGGGATAGTAATTTGCTGCATTATGAGCTCACTAATGAGCTCTTGAGAATCTAGGTAATGTATTCTATTCAGGTTATTTTGAGAATTAGTGTAATGTATTCTCTTCAGTTGGTTTATTCAGTACTCAAAAATCAGTCCTGATTTTAATTATTTACAGATCTGCTCATTGCCTATCCCTAAATTATGCCATGGAAGGTAAGGTTAAGGTCCAAGAGGAGCAGAGTATTTTAGAGTGGTGCTTGAAGTGTTTGTTTCAGTCATATTTCCTGTGAAATTATAAACTAAAAATTACTTGTTTTAACAGTTCTTCCTCTCCCCAAAAAATAATAAAAAAGACTGGAGTTCATTTGGAGTTGTTAAAAAATTTGTGGATTCAGAATCACAGAATCATTTAGGTAGGAAAAGAACTCTGAGATCATCAAATCCAACCTATGACCTAACACCCCTATGTCAATAAGACCATGTCAACCTGACCATGACACTGAGCACCACATCCAGTCTTTCCTTAAATACCTCCAGGGACAGTGACTCCTATACCTCCCTAGGGAGTCCAGTCCAAAGTTGCATCACACTTTTTGTGAAGAAATTCCTCCTCATATCCAACCTAAAACTCCCTTATTGCAGCTTAAGACAATGTCCTCTTGTCCTGACACTGCTTGGCTGGGAGAACACCCCCCACCTGGCTACAGCCTCCTTTCAGGTGGTTGTAGAGAGTGATAAGGTTCCCCCCTGAGCCTTCTTCTCTGCAGGCTAAACAACCCCAACTCCCTCAGTCACTTCATTTAAGACTCCAGGCCCTTCATTAGATTTGTTGTCCTTCTCTGCACATGTATTTCCCATTATCATTTAATTATGTGCCTTATGTTATCTATACAATGTGTTTATTTCCTGCAACAAGCCTGAATGAAAATTGTGGATGCAAAGAGTGCTGTCCAGGATGAAATGCTCTTGATTGGATGAACCTCTATCACTGCTTTGATAAAAATACAGCAAGAAAGAGTAAAGAAAATTATTTTATTAATGATGGCTTTTTGTTCCCTAACACCTTGATATTATACACATTCTCTTCTGCACAATCCCACTTTAGATGTTTGTCTTTCATTTAGCCAGTGAAAGTCAGATATATCTCCTCTCCAACCTGGTAGAGTGTGAGGGTACTGTAAAGTGTTTCTGCTTCTAAGATTTAAGTGCAGTGGTATCCTACCAGTTCTTCAGCTCCTTACACATTGCTGTGAGTAGATAATTCCTACTCTGTTTAGGTCTGACTTTAGAATATATTTCTTCTAAATACAGTGAGAAGTTTGAAGGAGTTTGCCCCAGTTTTTCCTAAGCTTTTTGTGTATAAATAAACTTCTGTTCATACCCCTTATTCTAGGAAATAAAAAAAAAAAAAAAAAAAAAAAAAAGAGCTTAAAGAGGCTCCTTTACGAGTGTGCTAGTAGTTTTTCTAGGGACAGGGTGTTAGATTGTGAGATTTGGGAGTTGGAGGTTCTTCAGTGAGAGTATGCAACACATTATTCTGGTTATGCTGGTTCTTTCTTGATTTTTCAATAGGAATCAGATATATATAGCAGTCATGCTATCCTTTCATTTGTCTTCAGTGGAACAAAATATTAAGTATGTCAGATCTTGAGCAGGAATAATATCTTAGATAAAGGAAGGAAATCATCTAATCAGTCAACTGGTCAGGTTCAAGGAAAAGGGTGTGGGAGATCTGAGTTGCGAAGGGAGTTCTTGACAAGATTGGGGAGTGACAGACACCAATGTTTTGGCTTTAAAACACATTAATTCTACTGATGAACTCTGCAGTTACCTAGATCTCTATTACTCGGTCTCAAAGGTCTTCAGGCCCATGAAGAATCCCATTTTGGGATCTGGGGCACAAAATATAAAGCTACAGTTTTAATTAAAACCCCACAGGTTTTCCCTTCAAAAATGTTACTTAATTGGATAAATCAATATGTATGGAGTAGGGAGAAACTGTAAGACAGGCAATTTGTAGGATGGAAACAATTTAAATCAAATTTTTAGAAGAAATGTTCAAAATGCCTAAAATTAAAAATACTCTGAGGGGAGGAATAGGAGGATTTATATCTAAAAATGCCACAAAGAAACTTGTCTTGTGAAATTCCCCCCCTCAAAAAAAATATTTTTCTGGCCAGATCTGAATAGAGAGAGCTCATTATCCTATTAAATGTAAGCAAGAATCAGTCATGGTATGAAACACTGACCAGATGCATTCCCTTTATAATTTACACCATGAAAACACCTTTTATCCAAATTCCCCAAATTAAAATCAGTCTTCAAAATCTTCCTGGAAACAAAATCAATATAATAGTAATTTTTATAATGAGTAGAAAAACGTGCAAGAAGAGGAAAGACATTTTTATATCTTCTAATGGAATGCTGTGCACAGATTAGTGGGCTAGCACTAAGCCAGTGTGGCATGTGCTGAAATGCAGAATGATGCAATTTCACTTGCTCAGCCTTGAACTACTTGTTGGCATAAAACTTCTGATAAGCCAATAAATATGTGGTGCCTCTGAACGCAACAAGTTTCATATGAGCTAGCTCAACTCTTTTGCAGTTCTGGGATTATCTTCCCAAAATCTGGATCTCCTCTAAATGACTTGTCTAAATGCCAAATTGACAGAAGTAGAATTGAACAGGTATACATTCATTGCATAGCCCATCTTTCCTTATGCATCATGAAAAAAAGATTAGAATTACATCATTTTCAAGAAGTGCAAAACACCAGAGAAAAGGACCATCTAATACCAAGTTAGAGACTTCTACAATAATTTTTTCTGCTCTTAATTCCAGAGTAGACTATAGGCAAGGATTTTGAAAATTTTTGTTTCTAGATTTTAGGATTTGTTTTGTTTCCCTGTACCTAATATTAACATATATGTAATGGAAACCAGCAAAAATATTGTCCATAATACAAAGGGGAGTCTGGATGAATTGGGAAGTACAAGTTAATTGTGAGTATAATTGCACTTCTGGTGGATAATTGCAATCGTAACTCAGGCAAGACAGCTTGTAACAGTTGGGTCAGGTTTTTAATTCTATGATCTAAATTATTAATGAGGATATTTTCATAAGCTTTCTGCATAAAAATTGACTTTATAACAGAGAGGTCAGCTGGTCTTGTCTTCTAGCCTTTATGATTCTCAGTGATAATCAGAAGCTGTTTTCCTGTAAATGTATGCTGTTTTTATGCATCCTGACATACATACCAGACGTAGGTGGTCAATTACTTACAAGCTTTATGAAGCAAAAATTAATTCTGTAGGTTTTAATTGAAAGTGTGATTTAATACCTTGGGAATCTTGAAAGCCATATTGAGTCAATTATGGAAAGCACAATGCAGGCTACTTTTCACAGTGTGGCTGCAGTCAGATGAAGTGGTATGATGCACAAAGGAAACAAGTAGATCAGTACAAGAATGCATAATACTGTAGTAAAAATCAGTATTGTTTCCACTTCTGATAGATAGCTGCATTGAACAGAATATATCTTGAGACTGATACAGTGTTAATAAAAGAGAACTTGAGACAAGGGGTGAGGTTGATTAGGACTGTAAAGATTTTTATAAGAGGAGAGAGAAAGGTTGAGATTATTTATGCAGGAGATGGATTGAAATCTTCTATAACTTGTCTCCTAAAGCAAGATTTAAGAGCCCATCCAGTATCATCAAATAGAATAAATTCAAAACAGATAAACAAGAATTTTCTTTTGTACCTGGAACTCAAAGAAATGACAGAATTCAAGGTCACAAGATGGAAATTTATGATACTTCAGAAAGATATTTGGCACCCTTTAAAATTAGAATTTTAAATAATAAACATATGAGGTTTTGAAAAAGATAAATCACTTTAAAAAAAAGAAGTGCCTGAGTCAAACAGTCAAACATATACTTCCACTATAATGGTTTATTGCACCTTCTTGGGATATGTCTTGGCTCATTGGCATTATGAATATTGAGTTAAGAGCCAGGATATTGGACAAAATGGACAATTATTGATATTCATGGTGACAGTTTCCCTTCCTGTGGCAATCTGAATTAATTTATTATAATTTCTCTCTGCTCTGTTTGTCAAGAAAAATAAATGAATGGCAGCTCTGATATCCCTTTCTGTCCTCAGAAAGTAGATGTCAGAGTTGCCTTTCAGAGATTCAAAGGGTCAAATGTTTTGCAGCCTCTTTCATTTGCATTTCATGCGTATGATCTATGAACAGGTCTGGGACTACAGAAAATATCTAATTCTGCGCTTCTGTTCTGGCATTTTGCTGCTTTGATAAATGAGAGATTACAATTTCAGGGATTCTGAGCTGGAAGCACTTTCTGGATGTGTTTTATTCTAAAACCACTCCTAGCCTGAAAATTTTTCTGCCTCTGAGCATCTCAATTTCTGTATTGCAACAACTATTTGAGAGTCTTGCCATGATAATATGAAGAACTTTTTTTAAAGAAGTTTTCTTTAAAAAAAATTCTTAACAAGAGTGTCTCCTTCTCCTATTCCAAATTACAGAGCAAAAAATTCCAAACCTAAAATGAAACCGTTTTTGATCAGGGCAGTTGAATGCTGAACCAGAATCTGAATTCTGAAACTACTTTTTCTCTCCACAGAGATTAAAAACCTTAAAATCATTTGTGTTAGCTGTAAAATTAGCAAGATATGGTTGTGATTAGAACTGCTTAAAGAGAGAATTTATGTTCTATGTGACTTTCTGAGGAAAAAAGAAATAACATTTGGTTGCAGAGTTAAAGGAATAAATAATACAATTTCCCCCTTGCCCTCCCCCCCCCAAATAACCCCAAAATAAATTAGAATTAATTATAGTCTGTTAAAATCAGAGAATACTAATATTGAAAATGCAGGTCAAGAGCAGGTTACTTAGTGCCATGTCCATTCTGGTCTTGAGTTTCAGTTGTCTTCTTCACAGTGAAATTTATTTTCCTTGGCATATGATATCAGCATTTCCAGGATACCAGCTTGTGCCTGTTGCAACTTGTCCTTTCCATGAGCAGAGATTTTGCTCCCTGATGCCACTAGGGTTCTTAGGTGCTGCCAGAGAGCTGCTCCTGCTGCCAGCAGGTTCTCCTTGTCCCCAGTGCCTGACATTAAGATGACTCCAAACAGGGTGAATCCCCTCCAGGTGCAGGTATGCACACACATCTTTATTAAAAAGTAATGTTGGTGTTCTCCTCATCGTTGCCCCTGAGGGGCACCCCTACTAACCAGCTGCTCCCAGACTGCAGGGTGGTGCCTGTCAGTCCAGCCAGTGATCCTTGTGGTTCTCCACACTCCATTCAACTGTGGGAGACCACATCACAGGCTTTGTTAAATCAAAATAAACATCACATGCTGCTCATCCTTCACTCACCAAACCAGTCCTGTATTCATGCTGAGCTCTCAGGTGACACAATCCAAATATATCATGTTTCTTCCCAGTCATTTCTCGGCTTTCATATCCTGGGTGTTATTTTCTGGAGAATTTCATGTGTGACCTTCCCAGGGACTGAGGGTGATTAACCTGTATTTACCTGGAGTAATGAGTGCAGAATTTGAGCTGTTTTGCTCAATGACCATGGTTAGAAGTTTGGCTTATTTTGTGAATAATTTTATTCCCCGTTTGCCTCAGTTCTCAGCTAAAACTCTGTTAGAACAATGCAAAGGGTTGGGGATTAAAATTCTGGTAACTCAGGAAAAACTGCTCTAAGAGAAGGACAATTAATTTGAGGTTAATTGAGAACTTACACACACATAGTTGTTTAAACATGAAACATGGAAATGCTGGTTAGAGTGATCTCAGTATGCAAAAGGAAGGTAAAAAGAGGCAAATCACAAGGACTCATAAAATATAGCATGACTTTGAGCGCTATAATAAACAGACTATTTGCTCTTGCTACAGTGCAGATACCTATGATAGTAAATCTGCCAGACACTGCTATGCTGTGGGGAAGGAAAGAGGGTGAAGGACATTTGCTTGGGGAGGGCCACAGGCAAGAGAATTTGATAAGAACCTGTATGTATCTGGAAGGCATTAGGGGCTAAAATGGAGGCAAAGTGATTTGTGTGATTCACAAGTGTCTGACAGAGAATGATAAAATAAAATTAAGGGAGAGTCTATCAAGAAGCTGATTGATTGGTGAGATGCTAATAAGCTGTGGACACACTCCCATGTGATTCTGAAGGACAGTCCATGAGCTCTGAAAACTGAATTGACTAACAAATATGAAATTTTTATTAGTCCCATATGAGCAGGGAAATGAAGGGAATGCTTTTATGAGAATCCATGTGCCTAGCAACTGTGATGCTCTGTTACGTGCTCTGAAGATGATCCATTGAAATTTCTGTGGAAAAGTTGCCACTGATTCCAACCAAGGTAGAGCAAGACCTTAATTCTAATACAGGCCATGTTTGTTAAAGTAATTTTTCCAGGAACAAAGGTGACAATGCACAGGAAATTGTTGTCCCAGTGCAGGACCATAGGGAGTACCTAGGGGAAATAAGTACTCAGTAAGCCATCAGCTGTAGCAGGAAACTATAGCAGTGTGTTATCTGAATATCTGTTTTTTCTCATAGGAAGATTTAATTAGTTAATTACTTGGAAGTGATGTGGTATGGGGCTATACTATTTCATTCAGGAGAACATGCTAGTTTTATATAGTTTGGTTTTGTTAGAGCTAAAAGGCTGTTATGTTCTACATTTGACAATATAGCACGTGAAATTTCAAATTGATTTTCCTTGTTTGTCAAGAGATTGTTTTCTTTGTCTCACTTAGATATTTCACTTGTGGGAGCCTTGAGTGTGCGTGGAGCCCGCCTTGTTCTCACACAGATCGTTGCCCTTCTGATGAAGAGGCTGCACCACACAAGGCGAGACTGGAGAGGAAGCCTGTCAAATGTGCTGCTGCCTGTCCTCTTTGTTGCACTGGCAATGGCCTTGTTTAGTGTGAAGCCCCTGGCTATCAATTATCCTTCTCTCAAGCTGACACCAAGACTTTACGACAACGCAGAATCCTTCTTTAGGTAACGGGCTCATCCATCATCATCAATATCCAGTATTCTGGGACCTTTACTCTGGAGTTCTCAAATTTTAAAGAACTTTTTTATTCTAGAAAGAATGATAGGTTACTTTTGAGAATAGTTATGTGGGGTTTTTCTCAGATGTTTAGTACACTTTTATAGATTATTATGAAGGAAAGGTAATATCAGAAAAGCTTTGTGTGAAGGATTTTCTGGAAGAAAGAGCAAAGGCTTTGGAGAAGATTGAACTTAAATCAATACCAGCCATGACCATTTATATGCAAATGCACAAGTGTATTTGAACAAGCCTTTGCATGCCTCATTTTAAAAAGTTGCTTAGGTCTGAAGCTATTTTCTCAAAACAATTCTTCGGTTTAAAAATGCCACACAGTATTAACAAAGCCTGCTGCCCTTCTTACTCAACCTAATTTCTAAATTTTCAGCTTTGAAATCAACCAGATTATTTATTTATTTATGGCAGCATTTATTTATTTATTTGTTTGTTTATTTATTTATTTGTTTTTGGTGTACAGTATCTATAGAATTAATTTGGATAGAATGAATGTCATATGTACGGGTCACTTTCTCTACCGTGCAAATATACAGATAAACATAATAAGATGCTGTCTGAATTTATAAATATAATATAAATTGATTTTATAAGCATAAAAACTTTAGCCATGCTAACTGCTAGGAATATGTGATTATAAAGAGAATAATACCCATGGATGGATGTTGAGATTTGTTTAGCCATAATTGTAATGAATTTTCTTTACATGTTCACACAGAGATATTTGAAATGAGATTATTTTGGTATGTTTCCTATGCATGGATTTTATATTCCTTTAGTTTCTTAGAAAATACATAGGACTTTGAGCCTGAAGATTAATAGAGCAAGACATATTAACATGTCCTTATTATTTTCTATTTTTTATTTTTCTTTCCTCTTCACTCCTTACCCCTGTGTCCCACTTTAAACAGCACAGAAGATGATAACCTAGGAAACCTTTCTAAGCTTCTACTGGGATATTTCTCTGGTTGGGACCTCACATGCACACGTTCACAACATGGGTAATTATGACTAATGTAACTATTTCCCTAATTTTATATATTGAACTTTTCTTTTTTTTTCTTTCTCTTTAATGGATTACCTTAGGCTTTTTTTGGCAGCATGGGGTTAGTGACAAATCTGTTTTGATAAACGAGCTGGCAACCAGGTGAACATAAGTAAGCTTTACTGTTAAAGGTCTGATCCATGCAGCTTAAAAGTCAGTTGCAGTAATCTGAATAATTTCAGGATGATTTTGATCAAGTCCCGTGTCCATAGGAAGGATAAATAGACAATAAGGAAAATAGTTGTTAGGAAGCATTCTAGATTTCCAAATTGAGAAATGCAGCAGCGACCATGCTTTAGGAAGTGCTGCCAGTATGGGACATGAAGTTTGTTTGATGCCTATATAAATATTTTTAATAAATCAACTTTGATAAAAATAAGCAAAATTTTTATCACTTTAGACAGAGCTGCCACTGTGATCAAATGCTAAGAAGGTGTTCAGCATGCCAGATCTGCTCATTACTCTCTGGAATTCTTCTGTTAAATGATACATTCTTTTCATTTTATAGTTATAATTCTATTACATTTATTCCCATTAGAAAAAACAATTCATGCTGGCAGATGGAATCTCTGTCATCCCTGGATTCATGCAAATGTGTATCTGAACAGGAGGTATGTAGTTTCTTCTTTACTTACGTATGTAAAAAATATGTGTGCGTATATTATTTCTAATTCCTTGGCTGCTGTTTTTGAAGGGCTAGTGAAAGTGATGAGGAAATAAATCCTCACAGGTCCAGCCTTATTATGATTTGAGACTTACTTATGTTTCAGCCAATGAAATTATACACAATTTTCTTGTTCATACATATGAATATGTACGTGCACTAGAAATGGCTATAAATTGATTTGAAATAACAGGATCAGAGACAGCCAAACTATTTTCAGCAGATGCAACTTACTTTATATGTGTTACAGGACTCGGACTAAGAAAAATCATCATGTAAAACAAGGTTAAAGTATAACACTTCCATAACTTGTGGAACACAACCTACTTTTAAAGGGAAGGGTGGGTGAACATAGCTGATGGAACCCACCAGGGAATCTGCACATGAATGAGGTTTAATTGTTAGAGTTTGCTTTTGGTTTGGATTTTGGGTTTGAAAATACAACAGGCTTGAAGAAATGAAGGATTTTGAAAAACGTAAAGAATTTCTGACCTTCTTTACTAATGACTTTTTCTGCTGACTTGCTCTGAGTTGAGTAATAAACAAGAGTATGGAACTGTATCTGAGGTGACAAATGTACTTCCCCAAAAGGGAATATCCTACAAAAAAGTTTCTTTGGTTTATAAAGACATAGTTATTTAGAATAAGATTTGCATATGAAATATAGAATACTGTTTTGGGAAAAATGAAAGGAGGGAACTAGGAAACTGGGCAAGGAATAAGTTTGGTTATAATAATAAAACAGAAATGGGAACTTACACAGGGAAAGGCCTATTAACCATGAAAACTGAAAGGAGAGAAGGCACTTGACAGTGGAGGCAGAACTTGCATCTATGAGCTATGTATGAGCACTCTTTGAGAGTGAATTTTTATTTTCTGTAAGGTTGAGATGTCAAACAAGCATTAAATTTTGACATAAAGTGCTTTGTAAATCTTCTGAGATAATTGAGTCTAATATGTTACCTTTTCTTTGGTTGTGAAAATGTCCCACTGAATCATTAGATGACATCTTCCTTTATTCTTCTCTCTGCAACCCATCAATGAAATTTTTAGAAACATGTCACATTAATTAGAATTTTGATTTAATCTCATATTTATCTGGTGCCTATTTTGTGTTTCTTCTCAGGAAAAACAAATACATAGCAGTCTTGCCTCTTTCATTGCTGTAAACATTCCTAACTTATATACAAGTTTTGATGTTTTCAAAACAAACTGACTGACAGGGCTGCAAGAGAAATCAAAGGGATTTCTAATACGTAGGTGGCACAATCATTTCAGTTGCTTTATAAACATAAAACTATACATAATTTATTGAAAATCTGTTAAAGCTGAGAAAGGTAAATCCAGTTAAAAAGAAATGCTGTCAAATTTGCATAAAAATACAAAAATAATGCTAAATGTAGTGCCACTTTTTTAAAAACGTACTTTACTTATTTTACGTATACTTTTTTTTCAGATGTGCCCAAGTTTCAATACCTCTGCTTCCTATGTGAAGAATAAGAAAGGACATATTTTATATAATCTCTCAGGGTTCCCTGTGGAAGAGTATTTAGTGTGGTCTTCCAACAAAACAAGGTAACCTTAAAATGTCTAGCCTCTCTATCCCTTCTGTATAAACCCCACAAGTCCTTCCTGATCCAAGCAATAAACATTTGTCACTGAGATTATAAATGTTAGTTGTCTTTATCTGGTGATCGTTATCAAGGTGAAGAGTCAGGCTACAATTCAAGGTAGCATGACAGCCCCTCAGTGGTCACCTCCCAGAACTTCCTCCAGCAGTTGCATGATAATTGACTCTAGGCATACTCTGGACTTTCTTCCACGTATTGAGTTATTTCAGCATTTCAGAGATGCATATCTAAACCAGGTGAACAAGACAATTTCCATTCCTCAGAGACTCAGTCAAACAGAGGTGGATATGCTCCAATTAATATTTCTTTGAAGTAAAAAGGGCTGGTACGCCCCTGGCAATACTTCATAATCTGTGATATCAGCAACAGAGGTTATCTGCTGTATTTTGAAGCTTACTTACATGCCTTTACAACTCAACCACTGCTGATAATGTAAGTGGAAATATTAGACTATATATGATTTTATAGAGGAGAAGAAAATGTTAGCCACTTATATGTTTAAAGAAGGTGCATCTGATTTAATACAAAGAGAGGTAAGCATTTTTGGGTGAAACATTTGAGCTAGGATATGAATGGAATAGGAAGAAATAAAGCTGTTTTAGATGCTGCTGGAAGTCAGTAATACTTTACAACCCTTCCTGTAGCTCAGAGAGTTCAGCTTTCAAAAAGCAAAAATTCTTATCTAAGGGAAAACCTTTGCTGGAAAGGAGCCAATAATACTGACCTGATTAAAAACTACATTGTCCCCTTCCCTTTTAACAAAGAAGGAGTTTGTGAGGGGTGAAATTTTACTTTCAGTTGAAAAAGAAAGCATTAATGTAACTATCTCAACTTTACCCTTGCAAGCAAACTGCAAAGCTTAAGGCAGATAACTCTTTGTTAATTTAATTTCTACTACCAGGTATGGTGGTTGGTCTTTTGGACGGAGGAAAGCATTTGAACTTCAAGATAAAAGATTGAATAACACCAAATCTCAGCCTCTGGCTAAGGTAAGAGTTGCATGCATGTGTGCACATCTGTTTATATGTATTGATTATTTTTTCAGGCTTCAGACATCACAGCACTTAGCAAATAGTAAATCATTACATAAAATCCTTGCACTGAATAATTCGGAGAAAATCCTCTGTCTCATAGGCTAACTCTCTGTTCATAATTCTTGAAGTATTTTCCTGTGTTTGAGAAAACAGTTTTAAATCAGTTAAATGAAATTGCTTTTGTTTTTTTGCTTTTTTTTCCCAGTGAATTCATTTTAGAATCAAAGTTTAAATCTTGTTTTTAGATAGTCAGCCAAATAATACTTGTTTTCTGTTTTCTAAAAAAAAAGCCAGCATCAGAATTGGCCAAGTGCACTGAACATCACAATAATGGGTGGCTGTTGATGCTTTTTCATGCCTACAAGGGATACTTTGCTTAGCTTCATTTCTCTCAGCACCCTCCCCCTAAGAGTAAAAGCATATTCTAGGAGCAGCTCCTGCATAAAAAATATACTATCCTTTTTGCAAAAGAACCTTTCTAAAACATTCCTAAGGAAATAAAATCCCCTGCATTGGTAAGTGCTTATTAGCCTCCAGGTCTCCTCCCAAGTTTTCACAGTATGGAGATACTGTACCCCTCCACTGTATACCAAAAGGCCTCAAGAAAAAACCCTTTATCTTAGTTGTGCTTAGAATAATCCTTCTTCTTTGACTTTTGGGATCCATTCAAATGTAGATGTTATGAGTAGAGGAGCAGCAGTTTTGGAGAAATATTGATGCATATCAGTGCATGCTCTCTGTTTTTGTATTTGAGGCAAACAAGATCTGTTAAGAGGAAGCTGTGCATTTTTCAGATTCCAGATTAGGATATGAAAGAAAGATTCTTTTGCCTTTAAATTATTTTATGTAAATATATATTTTATTTGCTTTTATAAAAAAAGAATACAAGGAACAGCATAAATAAGCTCCATCCTCAAATCCCTTTTGGGACAAAGTGTTAGAAAACAATACAGATATTCTCCAGTCCAATGTCATTTCATGTTTAGTTTTGCAAAATCTAGTTTTCTCTTTCTAATGCCTTTTCCATATAATTTGTTAGAAATCTCACTAATTTATACACAAATATGAGCACATAGATTTTAATTTTGGTTATTTATAATCTCTCTTCTAGTCCCATATATTTTATAGTTTTGAACTCTGGTTCCATCATTTCTTCATTAGAAACCAGAAGGTTTTCAGTAAGATTTTTTTTCCTGGCTGCCATTTTTTTCCTGTGTATGTTTAATCATTTTAAACTCTTGTTTTGACATGCTTGCACTATGGTTTTTGTCAGGTCCTTTTTTTTTTTTTTTTTTAATATATTTGGTATAGAGCTCCACCTGCCATCAGGACAGGGATAAATTATAGTTATACTCTTAGTAAGTAAGCTTTATATTTCTGACCCAAAGCAAATAATGGAGTAAATTTATAAAGGGCACTGTGTTATCTAAAGTATCTCGTGGAAGTGTCTTTCAAGTGATGCAACGTCAAGTTATTGCATTAACCTTTCAGTAACTAATGACCAGATTTTTACTTTGACCTTTCAGGTTTGTTCATGAGACAGTGAATGTACCCTTTACATGGCCTGGTATGAAAGAAAATGAGAAATTTGCATTTGAAGAGAATTACTGTATGACTCAGTTCATTTTAGAAAATCTCTGAGTCAATAATATTAACCTGATTAGAAACTGCATTGTCCCCCTCCTTTTTAACAAGGGAGGAATTTGTGAGGGCTAAAGTTTTACTTTCAGTTGAAAAAGAAATCATTAGTGTAGCTATCTCAACTTTACACTTACAAGCAAACTGCAAAGCTCAAGGCAGATAACTCTTTGTTACTTTAATTTCTACTACCAGATATGATGGATGGTCTTTTGGAGGGAGGAAAGCATTTGAACTTCAAGATAAAAAATTGAATAACACCATTTTAGAAAATTTCTGAATATTTATACATTCTTCTCCTGTACTCAAAAAGCCAACAATTATTCTTGTTCAAATTAAAAATATTTATTTCGTACCTATTTTACTGTACCTAATCATACTGTGCTGTATATACTGCATAAATGGTGTATGCATACACACCAAGAATTATGTATATGTGTACACAAGAGAAAGAATATATCTACTGCATGTCAAATGTGGCTGATTAAAACCACTGATTATTGGCACTTATTGATGATCAGTGCCATATAGCAAAAGTACAACTTCTCAAATTTTTTGTATTTTCATGGCTGTATATTCTTTAGCTTCCTTTGATAATATGGCCAAAAAATTGTTCCATAATAGTTTCATAGTTGCTGGTTTTTGTAGCATAATGAAATATAGGAAGAACATGTGGGAATTTTAAATACTGCTGAAAGGCAAACTGTACTGCTCACATGTCATTTGGTAGTGTACATTTTTCCAACCCCAAAAGCTAAGATTTGAGGCTTTACAGTACAGTAATTTTATAAGTGTCCAGAGGAAAAAAATTACATCTTTCCAGTTTAATATCAATCATGAATCTGGTCCAGCAATGCTTTGGGATTTCTGTGCTCTTTCTCAGCCGTTTTTTCTTGCTAGGACATATATTAGTTGAAATGTCAGTCTAGCTTTATTTTGGAATATTAATGGCAGGTAAAAAATTATATAATAATGTAAAACACATCTTCGCAGAACTTCTGTCTGGTGTGATGAAGGGTTGTGTTTTTCCTTGGAAAAGAATTTTCCTAACTATGGATAGAATAACAAAGAAAATAAAAATTAATTATATTGATGTATATATTTTTCTGTTTCTCAGATATTTTCTGCACTCTGGAAATAATTACCTGCGTGACACAAGAGAAATATGAAAGATTTTTAAGCTAGAGCTAATATTATTTCCTTTTTTTATATTTTATCTTTGCTAACAATTTTGAATAAGAAACAAGTCTTTAGAAAAAAGACCTTACATGTACCTTCTGTTGAAGTGAACAACCTTATATTTCTCTTTTCCCAGATTATAATAAATTAAATATCCATCTTCAGTTTGGTTATTTTATGATGGTTTGATTCAGTTACATAAGGCAGCTTGAAGGATAATTCCAATTAACATGTTGGATATTGAAATATATTGTTACACACAATGCTCTATTCATTTGAATACTGGTAGCATTACTATATTTCAAAGGTGTTCTCTGAATATTTGTGACCTTTCCCCTGCCTGAATTAAATGAGGATGTGTTGCCAGAATTTTGCTTTGTTGTTTTTTTTCTGCCTTTTTTTTTCTTCAATACAACAAACACAGTTGTAATGGGGTTTCATTACGCATGTATGTATAACTTTCTATTCTGCAAAAGTCTTTTAAAAAAAGGATAGAAGAAGAGATAGGCATATGGGGCTGTGAAAAACACAGGTTACCCTTGATCACTCATTTTTATCTTTTTTGCCCTGGTTGCTATTTGCACAGGACATCCTGCAGTGCAAAGATTTTCAGTTTTTCTCAGGAATCTTAGGTTCTCTTTCACTACATTTCTTTAAAGACCACTCTTGTTGATTAATGAATATGAGGTCTAGATTGTGTAATGGTTTGTGGGAACTGAACTGGAGGAGAACAAAGAAATTTCATGACTTTGCAAAAAGGGGAAGACTTTTTTATTTTCCTTTAATGTGGGGACATAAGAGTTTGAGACACTAGAGTGCAATTACATGGCATATGGAAGACGTCCAGGGGATCGTGCCCAGCCAATATGGTTTTACAAAAGGCAGGTCCTGCTTGACCAACCTGACCTTCTATGACAAAGTGACCTGCTTAACAGATGAGGGAAAGGCTGTGGATTTTGTCCATCTAGACTTCAGTAAAGCATTTGGCACTGTCCCCTTCAGCATCCTCCTTGAAGAACTGGCCTCTTGCGTCTTGGATGATTGACTATTGTATGGCTGGGCAAGAGAGTGGAGGAGTTAAATCTGCTAGGTCACTGGCAGTGTTCCCCAGGCCTCAGTTTTGGGGCTGGTTCTATTTAACATCCTTGTTGATGATCTGGATACGGGAATTGAGCTCATCTTCAGTAAATTTTCAGATGACCTTAAGCTGTGTGGGAGTCTTGATCTGCTTGAAGATAGGAAGGCTTTTCAGAGAGATTTGGACAGACTCAATCACTGGCCTGAGGACAGCTGCATGAGGTTCTATAAGGTGAAATGCCATGTCTGCCACTTGTGTCCCAGCAACTCCATGCAGCGCTATGGGCTGGTGGAGATGGCTCTCAAGCTGGCTTGAGAGCTTTTCAGCAGAAAGGGACCTGGGGGTGCTGGTTGACTGCCAACTGAATATGAGCCAAGGTGTGCCTAAGTAGCAACATCTTGGCCTGTATCAAGAATAGCGTGGCCAGAAGGACCAGGGCAGTGATTTTCCCCATGTTCAGCGCTGGTGAGGCTGCACCGCAACTACTGTGTTCAGTTCTGGGCCCTTCACTTAAAAATAACACCGAGGTGCTGAAGCATATCTAGAGAAGGGCAACAGGGCTTATGAAGGGTCTAGAGAACATTTCTTATGAGGAATGGCTGAGACAGCTCGGTTTAATCTCTAGAACAGGTGGCTCAGGAGGCCCCCTTTCCTCTCTACAACTCCTTGAAAGTAGGTTATAGTGAGGTGGGGCTGGTTTCTGCTGCTGTACCTGCAGTGAGAGGACAAGAGAAAATGGTCTTAAGCTGAAATAGGTGAGATTCAGATTAGATATTAGAAAAACCCCCACTGTTGGGGGGCTCAGGCATTGGATTAATTTTCCCAGGGAGTTGGTGGAGTCATCCCTGAAGGTGTTTAAGAAGTGTCTGTATTTGATGTTGGGTGATGTGGTTTAGTGTTCTAGGAGTTAATGGTAGTGCTGGGTTGGTGCTTGGTCTTCATGATGTTACAGGTCTTTTCCAACCTTGGTGATTCTCTGATGCTGTTGAGATTTCAAGCAGTTGTGATTACCACATAAAGAAGAGTGGAAATGTGAAAGGTTATGGGCAGGAACGGTGGCAGATCAAAGCTGCTAATCTTTCTAATAACGGCTAACAGAGCTTGTTGAGAAGATTTGAGAGTGAGTCAGAGAAGAAATGACAGTGGAGCTCAGAGTGGTTCTTGGAATCATGATGTAGGATAGATGGGAGGAGAATTTAAAGGAGAGTCAGATACTGTAAACCTCGCCTCACAAAAATGTGGAGATCCAAACAAGTAGGTGGTCAGGAGAATGAATCAGAAGAAAATAATTATTAAGAAAGGGAAACAGAACTGAAGTTTAGGCAGCCTGCACTAGGGAACATAAAGGAGAATGTGACAGAGAAAAGGGTCAAATTCTGGAACTAGCATCCAGGTAAGGTTTGTAGTTAGACATAAGACAAAAAAAAAAGAGAAGGCAAAATTATATGCAAATAAATGAGAACAGCATCAAAGCTATGATAAGAGAATCTTCAGGGAAGTTTCCAAGATGGCAATTTTAGAAATTGTTTAAGAAAACCTAAATCATAGAAAAGGAGTATTAAGGCAATAAAGATGTACATTAAATCCTCTTCACTTTGCAGTATGATTCAGAATCCAGACAGATAATGAGAATTGCCCTACCTAGGACATACAAAATGCAGATTACAAACAGCTGATATCAAAGAGAGAAAGGTTAGGAGTTTTTCAGCTGTTTAAAATAAAGAGGAGAAGAAAGGGTGTTATGATGTGAGAAATGGATAGTAATCAGACAGTTTTAAATGTCACTGAAACTGAAAATAAACATACATAATAATTTGACCTAGTTTTCAGTATGGATAACATAGGTTCAAAGGCACTATGATTAACAGTAATGTATCAGTTTTCTGTATCAATTTCTTCCATGCTTAATAAGCCACTGATTCTTGTTGAAGGTGGAGACAGCTTTTTCTATGGAATAGTTTCATACCTTATAAACAATGTCTTCTTGATTCTATCTTTCCCCCTCTTTCTAGGATATTCCGTTCCTATATCTTTTATGCTATTTATCACACACAGATAGCATTTAGAGAAGTGTCTTTGGAATTTCAGTGAGTCTTCCAGTTTTAACATAAGTTTTGCTCATCTTTTTGTATTTTTGATTAATCTAGCAGATGTTATTTTCACATTGTCCTTCCTCTAGTTGTTCAACCACATGTGTGTAAAGGAGAGGGACACAGTGTTCCATTAAGTCAGAGAATCTCAATTTAATAATAAACATATGTGTACAGATCCAACAATAGAAAACTGCTGCATACCGTTGAAAGACCTATGCAAATCAATTGATTCTGTTCTGCCTGGTTGACTTTGTTATATAAATAGATGTCATAATAGAGTAATTAAATATCCTTCATGCAATTCTTAAAGATATGTAAGATTGCAGGTCAGCATTCAGATTGAACTAATTTTTGATTGACAATTTCCATTCTTTCTTCTAGGTGTGGTATAACCAAAAAGGTTTCCATTCTCTACCATCCTACTTAAATGAACTCAATAACTTCATTTTGTGGCTGAATTTACCTCCCAATGTGGATTGGAGACAGTATGGTAATAGTCTTTCTTTGTATTTTTTCATATATTTTGGAAAGTAGTTTTTAAATTAAAATAATTTAAAGTATGAATAATTTTCATAGTTTACAGTAGGATTTTAGAGTCTCATTTCTTGGGAGGATTGAAATTGAAAATTTTAATGACACAGAATGTTTATGTGAAGAATGTAGTACACAGTAAGGTAAAAATGAATTTAAAGCTCACCATGCCATACAAGTTCCTCACAAACACATTCCTGTGGAATAAATGTAAATTGGTTTGGGATGTTAGTCCCTGTGAAACTACTGTTAGGGCTTGCTTTAAATGGAATGACTAAGGCATAACAGGTATGGATATATAACTTCTTTGTCACTTTGTTATATCTCCTGACATAAATATCCTGGGTAAATCCAGATTAGCCTGTAAATTCACACTGCAATGTGATATTTCATAACATCCTGTTACTCAAGGAACAGGAAAGGCTACCATATCTTAGTACTGTACATAAAAAAAGAGCAATTAATATATTTGACTTGTGAATTCTCTGATTCAGATATCCCTAAACTTTATAAAAACTTGTTCAAGTACAAATTTTATGAACTCAACTCTAAAAAAATGACTGTAGCCAAAGACTCAGGTGTTAACACAGGTGAACTTTTAGGAAGTGGAAATCTAGTTTGAAATCTGAGTGTGATAGTTCAGGTTAACTTCTATTCATTCCAATTTTCTTCATTCTTAAGATTCTGCTGAAGAGGAATTTGGTTCAGAGAAATTTAAAAATAGTTTATGACCAATTTTTGAGTGTTTTTGTAAAGTTAGTAATGTTGAAATGCTTTTCAGTGTTTTTATAATGAAGAAAGAAGACTAAATAAGTGAAAATAGGGAAGGAGTCCTGAACATCTAAAAATAGAAATTAATTAAAAAAATTTCCCGGAATGTCAAAGAAAAAAAGAGTAATGGGTTGCTTTCAAGATGGCTGGGCTTTTAATTTTCTAAACAAATGAGAATGGATCAAAGGTATTGTGTTTATGCAGAAACTTTGAATGAAATCAAATCTGGTATTTTAATGAGAATTTTTAATAGATATCAATTTTTAATCAACTTTCCCTGTGCTTCATGAGTCATATTGATGCTAGCTTTTTTTCTGCATGTTAGCTATCCCAATTTGGAGCTTCAGTGTTAGTGTACCCTTATTTTTATATCTGTCATGGAGAATCAGGATTTGCTGACCTGTTTAAGAGAAAATGGTAGCTGTCCCAAGGATTTCAGAAATGTTTTACTCTTTGATGTTTCATAACACAGAAACACAGCAAGCAAAACAGTGCTTAAGAAATACTTGAAGCCTTGTAGTGACATCTGTACAAGTTTGGGCTCATTATGTGAGCTTGTGGCAGAATATGTTAGCTGCCTGCTGAAAGTGAGCTTAAACTAGACAGTAATTTATTTATGTGTTCATCTATTGGAGAAGTGCAATGAAGATGGACTGATCCTGTTCTTGAGGCATAATGCAGTGGGAACTGTCACAGAATCTTGGGAAGAGAGGTTGACTTAGCTACCTATCTATTTGTATGTATGTATTTGTGTACACACACTTGTATATATGTGTGTGTGTGGTAACAATATCTGTGTATTTTTTTAGTTAGAGACCAATGCATATGTATATTTTATTTATAAAAAAAACTCAACAGTTTTCTGGTGTTATATGGGCTTGGGCTTGGACTTTTAACTTTCACTTATTTAAGGATACTGTTCTAACAGAGAAGAACTATTCATATGCTTTTGTTATTCAAATTGTTATATGCAGTCCTGTAAATCAGCAGTCAGGACACCATGTACTGTGCTCCAACACTGAAATCTATTTTTTTTTTTTTCTTTTTCCAAACCCCTTTTATATGGAAGGTCACTTCTAGAATATTGTTGGAAATTGCTGTGAGGAAGCTCCTTACGATTTTGCAGAAACATGGCTTTGTAATTCTGCCTCACATTAATGCCATGTTATTTCACAGAACGACCTTTTTCCTGTCAACAGAATCAGCACTTCTGCATTACTTTTAAGTGACATAAAATTAATTTAGCCCTTAAAAAGGGGCTGTAAGGACAAAGGCTTTTCTTCCTTCACACACACAAAAAAAAATCATGCTTTACAACAAGAAACTTCTTACAACACAGTAGAGCATTGCCATGGATGTAAACACAATAGCAGCAACTGTGATATTGAAACAACCTTGAATGAGGTCAACAAGTTCAACAACTTCAGTGCTCATACAAAAGCTAAGAAACCCTTTCACTTTGCAGTTATATCTGGTGTGTATTTCTTGAACATGAGCTCAGTTAGAGTTCTCCCAAGATCTTTGGAGGAGGGAAGAGTCATTACAGACCCCATGCCGAGTTCTACCTACTTTACCCACAGGACAGATCCAGTAACTTTCATAGGAGATCAGTAGCACTGTCCAAGTTTGTGATAGGTTTTGGTAACAAGGAGCTGAGCAGGAGGCTAATTGTTTTTGTCTAAAAACTTTCTCTGTGAGGATGCTTGGAAAGTTGCAGTGTTTTTTTCTTGTAATTTTCATGTAAAGGATTGTTGAGGAAAATGTGTGTGCCTAACCGGAGGTACATGTAACTAGACAGAGTAACTGAAATCGGCCTGATTTATTTATATCAGTCTATTGTAGCTAATGGATCAGTTGTCTCTTTTGGAACAGAAGTTCAGTAATACTTGTATAAAAATATCTCATCTTCTCTGTCGTGTGGATACCTACCCCTACCTTCATCATCATGTAAGTCTGTGATTCTGTTGTGGGAGAATGTCCTCTGTCTTACTGTGGAGGAAACTAAATGCATTGTTTTCTAGTGGATTATAAATTCAGTGGCAGATAATGAATATAAACATGTTAATAAAGAAAAAAAAAAAAGGCGTAAGACTCTTCAAGAGAGGAGGCAAGATGTACTGGATATTTGTCAAAACCCTTCACCTCTGACTGGTATTCAAGCTTATATGAATGGCATTTCCTAATCTCTTTCTGAAATGCTGCATTCCTACAATTAAGTAATGTAATTGTGAGCAAATAAAAATGGAATAATAAAGTAAGAGGAATGAAAAACTAAAAGGCAGTATTTTTTGCTTAAGATTAAGTTGGAAATTTTGATCAAGTAAAACTTATTTTCACACCTAATTGTGTAACACTGAGTCAGAATGAGTTTGTCATGCTGGAGTATAAGAGAAGGACTATGACCTCTCTTTTACAGTAAGGCTATATAAATAAAAAAGGAGTAGTTGTCATCAGCAATGATGTCTGTAAAGTAGAGTGGTCAAAAAAAAGTTATTGCATCATTATTCAAAGAACAGAAATGTCTCAATATAGAAAGGCCTTTTGCGATGCAGCTGCCCCAACTTAGGATTCCTATTGAAGTCGTTGCTTTTTTAAAATATCTTTCATCCTAGGACTCATTGTAAGCTTTCATGTATCATCCTCTTTTATTTCATATTCAATTCTTCAAAAGAGCGGAAAGGATCAAGGGAGTAATTTTCAGCTGAACTTTGGTGGAAAGTGGCTGTATAGTTTCCTGAATTCTTTGCAAATTATAACTTTAAACCTTTTTACAAAGGAAATTGTCAAATGGCCTTTAGGTGGAACCTTCTTAACCATGTTTTATTAGTTGTGGAAAGTAAAATAGAAACCATTAATGATGGTGCTGCCTGTGAAATTCTCCATAAAATATAAATCAAAATTTTCAGTTAACAGTAATATCTCATTTTATGTAAGTAGAAATTTTGTCATATATGTACTTCCTCCATTTTTCTTATGCATACTATTTTATGTAATCTGAAATAAGATGTCTGGAATAAAGAAACCTAGATGGTCTTCTATTCAAATCTACAACAATCATGATATTGAGAATCAGTAGCAAAGATCTAAATTGATCTATGTACTCACAACTCAGCTTGATGTAAGAGACAGTTGACAAAGAAGTGCTAAGAGACAGGTTCAGACACACCCAAAATACAGTGCAAAGCCACAATATATACCCAAGGACAGCTCTGACTACCTACGGTGATGGCATACAAGCTTGAAGACATTTAAGAGTTTTTCCTCTAGTTTTCTCCAACTGATACTGAAAAATTACTGTTGGATTCATATAATATTCCTCATTTTTACTGAAAAAACACAGATTTTGAAATTGTTTAGGTAGAAAGTTACACCCAGGTGGGATGGACTGGATTACCAGCGTCTTGTGAACTTTATCAGGTACAGGATTGATAGGTCCAACTCTCTAAAGTTATGACAAATTGCGCGTGCCTTTATTTTCCAACAAATGGTCTACTGGTTTAGATGTGAGATAGAAGATCTAGAGCACTTTCCCTTGAAGGTACAGATTGCAGACTGTTAATAAGATGTTGGTATGGGGAAAGATGTCCTGACTAGTGCAGTTCCTGAATGGCAACAGAGCAGGATGCAGAATGTTCACATCAAACGCATTTATTGTAGATGCATTTTCCTTTTTCTGTGAGTTTTCCTATCCAGAATGGAAAAGTGTAGTATTTTATTGCAGGAAATGTTGCAATCCTTCTAATATTTTATGAAGAATTTATTTCACTAGGTTAGGAATGCCTTTTTAACAAATTAGAATCTAAAATTAGTTTAATCAAGAACAGTGTAAAGAAAGGAGTAGGATTGTTCCACCTGGAAGAGAGAATACCAAGGGGAAATCATAGAGAAACTGAACAGGGCACAGGGAATTGTTTACTGTCTCTTCTACTATTAAGCATATAGCATGGGGCTCCCAGTGTCATGTCCAACATAAATACACTCTCCAGCCCAGACTCCAGTTACTCCTGAAGTTTACAGTTAGACTGTAAAACTCTGACTACTTCCCCCCTCTTTTTTCCATTTTTATGGCTTTCAGGACTGGTAAAAAATGACCTTGTTCTCAGCTATACAAAGCAAAGTCTTTCACTGGGCAATACTAGAGATGACAACTGAGACTTTTAAATTAACGAAAGACAAAAATGAAGAAAAAAAAAGACACAAAAATGTAGTTAACTGTGAGCAAAACAACTGAGAAAAAGAAAGAAGTTCTATAGCTGAAAAAAAGCTAAGAAAATATATTACTGAAATAACTGTCTGCTTGTGCTCTCTGTTGGGATTGACATCTGAATTCATTCCTTTTCAGAACTATACATACATATATATATCAACTAACATGCATACAGAGATACTCCTTTCTTTGAGATGCCCTCCTCTTCACTCCACTCAAACAGGGGAAAAGGTGCCTCTTATATTGGAAACTCTTAATTTTTGAATTGCAGAAGGTTAAAAGATCTGAGAAAGTCTTTCATCACAGTGTTCTCGTTCTCTTTGAAGAGAGCATTAAAGTATAAGTTTCTCCATGGTCACAGTTTTCCCAGTTCTTGAATAGCTTTTGCATGGTTTTGGAAAGGTTGGAATGAGTGTCTATGACAATCTTTCATTTGTGCTCATAGAGAAGCCTAAGTGGTCACTGTAAAAAATAATGTGACCAACTGCATGCTGAGAACATAGAAGAAGAATGTTTTAGGACAATAAAGAAATTTTTTGTTGTGTTTAAATCAGGAGAAGACAATGTCAATCTATAAATGTGGAAGAAATAATTTTCATACGGAAAAATTTATGAAAAGGAGCAGACAGAGTTAGTGTAAATCATATCATATTTGATGTTATTGCTGTCTTGCTTTTCCCTCGTGAATACTGATATGGTAAAATTTGCCCTGAAGGCTGTTCACACAGGCTTTGCAAATACAGTCCTTAAAAAAAGCCTTGCATAAACACCAGAAGCATCTGTTTAATAGGAGCTTTATAATTTAGAATTTCTTAGTTTATCTGTCATTTATAGTTTTTAAGTCCTCAAAGATGGCAGATCATTTTCAACTTAATGAGCCTCATTATAGCAGCTTTACAGAGAAAAAAAGCGTATAAAGGCAAGAAAGTATCAATAAGTACATTTTACATCATTCTAACAGCTGTATTGGGACAGAGATATGTGTAAAAAAAGATGGACTAGGAGGTTAGAAGAAATGTAGGAAGGGATAGGTTATAAAAGTACATGGAATGTTTTTTTAAAATAAAAAAAATATATAATATAAAATATCATTAATTCTGTCAGTTTGTTCTAGTATTGGAAGGTAGTTTATAATTTATTTATTGATTTCAAGGGCATTGTTTTTCCTCTGTGGATTACGAGCTAGTTTATTTGCTTTATATAAATTAGTCATCTATTTTTTTGACAATGAGGTGGAGAGAAGAACTCATTATAATAAAAAAGCAGCAAGTTCAGAGATTGTCATGATCCAGACTAATTAAAGAAACTTAAAATATTGAATGAAAGGCAAGTATTATATTTAATGCAGTGATAGAATTTTGAATTCTAAACACAACTGAGCTTAGTTTAGCACAGTCATAATTTTCTTACTTGTAATCCACAGCCTTGAGAAATTTATATTCAGTTGTGAGTGTAAATTGAAAAAAAATGTAATCCTTTGTTTCATCTACGTGGTTTAAATGGAAATTGACTGTCAAAACTATTTGCTCCTTTTAAGAAGTGTGAATAGTTTTTGTGACTAGAAGGAAATTAATTGAATATAATTTGCTTTTCGATTGGTACTGTATGATACAATACTGCAAGGAACATTATGCTGTTTAATGTCATGGGTTTTTATTTTCCCCTGCAATTATCTCTCTTTCACAGTTTCTGTTTATCCTGTACTAGAGAGTTATAGCAGTTCACTTCTCTGTATGGAACACAAGTCAACTGCTGTCGACATCTGTTTAACACCAATGCAGTAATCTGAAAGTTTTGTTAGTTCTCCCTATGCTCTGCTTTTCACTGGAGTGGCCTCACCTTAAACTTAGTATGCAGTTTTGGGTGCCACTATATAAAAGAGACATTAAGCTCCTAGAGAGAATCCGAGGGAAGGCCATGAGAATGGTGAAGGGTTTGGAGGGGAAGCTGTATGAGAAGCAGAGGAGGTCACTTGGTGTTCTCAGCCTGGAGAAGAGGAAATTGAAGAGAGACTTCATTGCAGTCTTCAGCATCCTCATGAGGGGAAGTGGAGGGGCAGTTATTGATCCCTTCACTCTTGTGACCAGTGACAGGACTTAAGGAAATTGCCTGAAGC
>JACBWW010000247.1:0-60119 GCA_020086605.1 Lanius collurio | reverse complement strand
CAGGTTGTTGAGGAGTCTGTGCAGCAGGGCTCTGGGCTCTGCTGCTGCTCCTGCAGGTTTTTATGGTTCCCAGACCTGTTGTGGCTCATAGAGCCTTACACAAACCTTTTCTGTTGTAGAAACACAAACTGTGCCCAAATCCTTGTTTTCTCAGCTTATCTGTTAATTTCCTAGCAGTGAAATCACACTCTGGCCCTCTGCAGTCAAAAGCAGAATTGCTGCAGAACAAGAAGCATTTCTAATTTCATAAGAAACTTCACAGAGGCTGAGTGCTAGTTTCTTTTTCATCTCTTCTGCACCAGCCTCTCAGGACACAGCAGGGACAAAGGGAATAAAATTCTGTTGAAGGAGTGTTTGTCAGCTTTCTTCTTGTCTCTCTCACCATAACGACATGTAATTAAGTACCTTGAACTTTAGAAGTTGCCTGTGAAAAATATTTCTCTAACTGAGAGCAACCAACCTCCATTAAGTTATACGCAGTCAGCAAATGACTGTAATTACTAGGGCCAGCAGACAGAGCTGAAACTCCAGAGGACTTTAGTGTCAGAGCTAATAATTATGCAGCAGCCTTGGCCAAATATTTCTCTTCCGAGCTAAGTATTTAATATTGTCACTGTAGAATATTAATGGAATTGCCTGCTATGTGTGAAGCTGTTGACTAAGCTCATTGTACAGTGAACTGTGGTGGCTCAAATTAGCCCCAGTGGACGGGGAGATCAAGAGCTCTGCACCAGCCTGCCCAAAATCCACAGCCTTTGGGGGACTCCCATGGGATCCAGGGACAAATGGAAAGGCAAAGGCAGTGCCTCGCTTCAGGAATTCAGAAAGTCATTTGTTTGGCATTCTAAAGGGTGCTTTTTCTTTAAGTATTGATTGGGTATTTCTGTGAAGCACACAAATATTTCTTAAACTTAATGAAGTAGATTGGCTGGTTTAGAAAATGTCTGCTGTTGTTTCACTTGGATGAAATTACTACATCCATGCTATAAATAAAGAATAAAAGAAAGTTGTTGCAGAGCACTGGCACAAAGTGAAATCTTCCCAGATGGGGAAGGAAGCTTTTGGGCCCAGTCTAGACATTAACCAAGCATCAAGGTAGTCCTCTCCAACTAGTAGTGTGTTCTAGTGACTTCCTGAGGGCTTTTTTAAAGCTATTTATGTGTTCACCAGGCAGAGATTTCCACTTAATTGTAAGGCTGCAAAAGCAATGAATGAATGTCAGCAATGAAACCATAAAAGAGCAGTGATAACCACGGGAAAAAGTAGCAGTTTCTTCTGATTTCTGGCACTTGAACGCGCTCATGAATTCCCTGGAGCCTTTTGCATAACACATGACCACCTGTACTAGGGAGATGGCCTCCCTTTTACAGCCTCGTTACACAACCTACACCCAGGGTTTTTTATGGCAGCCCAGTTTAACTATTGTGGTTACTATTGCTGTAATAACATATATCAGTTTAAAGCGAGGTGTGTGCTGCTTTCTCAGTGCTCAGATTTTTTTCCCTGCTCTTTTCTGTATAGAAGGCTTGAGAGCACTTGTGCTAAATCAAGGCTTGCTGCATGGCTCTAAGCGGGTAGTTATAGGATTTGAGACTAAAGCAAGGAGGGGAGGGGATTTGGGATGAGTGTACTTTAATGTAAAAATCTGGGTTAAGTTTTTTATTACTTGGAAGTCTTTTCTTTTTCATTTTCCTTCATAAAGCCAAGATTGAATGTGTTTCTCTGCTGTTCCACAGGTATGGATGTGTGGAGGTCGCATGGAGGACATCCCTTGCTCTAGAGTTGGTCATATCTACAGGAAATATGTTCCATACAAGGTTCCCACAGGAGTCAGCCTGGCAAGAGTAAGTGACAATGGCATTCCCCACAACAGTAATCTGACTGCAACATGACTGTGCTGTTGTCCACTCTCACCCCACAATGAGAGGCAAATGTAGGGGGTTTTGTCTGTAATTTGCACTTGTACAGTGCAGGTTGAGCAGTTTGGCAGTGGTGGATGTGTGTGTGAACAGCTGCCATGCTCCCAATATCAGCCACTGCTGGGTGCTGGGCACCAACTTTGTGATCAGGCTCTGGCTATAAAAACAAGATATGGCTTTATTTGTATAATACTTCAGTCATTTTATAGCTGTGCTCTCCAAGAGCAGCAGGCTTCAGTGTGGTGATTGGTTTTGGTGATTGAAAGACCTCTCAGCTTCAAGCATTACAGACCACTGAATGGGCAAGCTGTAATTTTCCACAATGGAATGTTCAGTGCCATCTTATTTCTTAATCTAGTGTAGCCCAAAAAAAGAAGGAGCTTTTGCTTATCCTGCACTGGGTTTCTCCAGCTAATTTTAAAATTGAGGAGGGCTTGCATTGCCCTCTGGTGGGAGAAAAAAATCACAGGAGCAGGGAGGCTACAAAACTACAAACCTCCGAGAGATGCCTGCTTTTCTGAAGTCTTACAGCTTGCCTAATGTTACAGTGATTCCCAGTTTAATAGCATTGCCCCAGTTATAGATTTAGGTTTATTCCTCAGCCCAGCAAGGACCTGTCAGAGCGACAGAGCACTCTCCTGTCTGTGCCATCTCCTCAGGAGGGAGCTGTATTTCTTTTGATTCAATATTTGGCTTTTGTGTACTCCCTGGTGCTGGAAGGAGACAGCAGAGTGGTAGGAAAGGCTGTTTCTTGGCATCTAACAGACACCTTGAGCTAAACACCTGTTCCTCTTGCGTGGAGGCTGCATTTGGGGCAGGATCAGCCAACTGCTTACTCTTAGCTTCCTAATTCTTTTGGTGGTAAGTGATCACTGCTGGACTGAGCAGGTTCATATAAGGATTCACAACTGCACATGGCACATTACTGACGGTCACCAAGAATGTGCCTGATGTTGCCAGAGAATAACCCAAGGTTCAGCATTCTCAAGGGTGCTGTGACAAGCAGGTCATATTGAGGGGGTGGTGTTTGTTCCTGTCTTGGAGTTGCACAGGGGATTAAGCTTTACAGTAGTACATGAAATGTGCTGCTGCCACGAGGTAAAACCCCTTGCTTCTGTTCTGAAGGGTCATTGCCTGAAAGCTCCCTGTTCCTGAGGTATCTCAGAGTTTTACCCAAGAAAATGGAAAAAAAGTGCTAAGGAGGAGTATTGTGAACTGAAGCTTTTCAGAGGGGAGTTCTGCAAATCCCATTCCTAGATGAATATAAAAGATGCAATAAGAAGGATTTAAGAAAGCAGCTTTTTGTCAGAAACCTTTCATTGTCCAGTGGCATTTACCAGCATCATGTTCTAACTAGTTTCCTTACAGAAAAAAAAAAGGGAAAAAAACCAACTTTTGATTAATATTGTTTTTCTTAGCCACAAGGAACTAGATATAATGGCCAAGTGCCAGGATTCTGTTTTGACCTCAACTGAAAATATCTTTCTAAAAGTCCCTTGGAACTAGAGAGTAATAAAAATAATCTGTGTCCTGAAGCTGGAGAGAAAGAGTGGATGTGAATGAAAATCCTTTCTGAGCAAAAACATGCGAGCTGCTCTGAATGCTAATGGTGGTTTGTGCAGTGCTCTCAGGTGGTTTCCCCTCTCGTTCTCCCCCCCAGAACCTGAAGAGGGTGGCTGAGGTGTGGATGGATGAATATGCAGAGTACATTTACCAGCGCAGACCCGAGTACCGGCACCTCTCCGCGGGCGACGTCGCCGCTCAGAAGGAGCTTCGCAACAACCTCAACTGCAAAAGCTTCAAGTGGTTCATGAATGAGGTTGCCTGGGATTTGCCAAAGTTCTACCCACCAGTGGAGCCTCCAGCAGCTGCCTGGGGAGAGGCAAGTTTGTGCTCTGGCACGTGCAGTGGGCAGACAGGCTGCAGTTTGGTTTTTTAAGGTTGCCCATGTGCCTCGGTTGCTGTGGGTAAGGTGCGAGCGAGTGTTGAAAGATCTGTTGATGTTTCAAAACCCAGAACTCCTCTACCATTGCACTGGCCTGATCAAAGCAGGCAGTTGGGCAGGCAGCTGCTTCTATTAGTGCACAGCTCCAACGAGAATAGACTTGGCTTGTTCTGCATGTTGTGTATTTAGTAGAAAGCAGAGTGTGCCAGAGGGAGGACTAGGGAGAGGCAGCAGCCAAGCAATAGTGAAATCTTGTATTTCCAAAGGGCTTCACAACTGTGTTGAGCTACTCTTGTCCTTAGCTTTCCCATGTGAAAGGCAGGAAAACCATCCCTATTTTTGAAAGTCATTTGTGTTCTGGGAATAGAATCACCCCAGGAGTGATGCTGTGAGTAGTTACACACAGCTCTCGTGGCTGAGTGTTTTGGGTCACTTAAAGAATCACTGGCAAAGATGTCAACAAAAGCATGACAAAGTTTGTTGGTAAGGTTCACTCTACTACTTAAAGCATGCAGAGAAAAAGCAAACTAAATTCTAAAATCAATCAATATAAAATTGAAACCAACCAAAAATTAGCTGTGTGAAGACTGGGCATGGAAAAAGGTAAGGATAAAAAAGAATAAGGGAGATCCTCTCGTGGAGTCACAAGGTTCAGAGTGGGCCCCCTTACTAAACTTAGTTCTGAGCTCAAATAGTTTAAGCCTAATGGTTTACAGCACTTAATGGATAGTTTAACAATTTAAGAAAAGATTCATGTAGGATTTACTATAGCACAACAGTAACTCAGAAATCTGAAGTACTTAAGAATTGAGGAGAGTAACATTCATTGTACATTTGCTCTAGCATTTTCACACTGGCACAGACCTAAGAGAAGATGTACAAGGTACAGACCTGTGAAAAATGGCACCACCAGACAACCCAGCCCACGGTGGGCTCTGCAATCCTGTCACTGGTGGGTTTTGCTATGTGCTGGAGGTACAGCTGGCAGTGGGCCCCATTTTGAGTTCTGTACTTTCTTCCTGCTCTAACCAGCCAGCTAAGACTCACAGTTTTAAGTGAGGTATCTTAAAACTTACTTCATACAAACACTGCTGCAATTTGAGACAATTTGAGCCTTCTTTCCTGGTAGGAGCAGGAGGTTCAGTGACTAATTTGCTATTTCAGATACGCAATGTGGGAACTGGCCTGTGTGTGGATACTAAACATGGAGCCCTGGGATCCCCACTGAGGCTGGAAAACTGCGTGAAGGACAGAGGAGAGGCAGCATGGAACAACGTGCAGGTAACAGTCTGATAAATTACCAGCCCCTAAATCTGGGGAGGGAGAGGTTCCAAGGACCAGTGTTTAAGGAAGACCATTTAGAGCTGTCATGTGCACCCCAAGGCTCACGTGCTGGTTGTACTTAGGTACAGGATGTGGCTTGTGGCACAATGGGGTCTGGAGCCTGGCAGACTGTGCAGAGCTTTTACCTCTGCTTTGAAGTTCTCAGAGCAAACAAAAGAAATGACAAGAAAACAGTGTGCCAAAACAATAAACCAGTAACAAGGCAGCTGTAATATGTAACAAAGTGAATATTAACTTCAAAGGTTGTGCTGAAAGAAGTGATAGAAGAGCATCATGCATATTAATGAAGCTGCAGGAGCATTCAATAACTGTTCACTATCATCCTCCTGACAGGAGGCAAATGTATTATAAACACCCAACCATTGCTGGAGAGATGAAACCAGCCAGGTTATAGATTCACCCTCTCAACATATGAGGTGCCAGAAACGACAGCTTTATTGTAACAGAAGGGAGGAAAATATTAGTTTGTCTAAACTGTAGCAGCTGAGCTGAGAAAGGATCAAGAAAACAATGCCTCTATTACAGAGCCATGCATAATTCTTCAGGGAATGGCTTCAGTAGTAGGAGACAGAGGGTTGTTGCATATCAATTTGATGCGTGAAAAATAGAAACAAAACCAATTTACTCAGGCACAGTCCAAAACTAAGCCTCTGTTGTGTCAGGAGGATCTTGAAAATTAGTTTTGGCTTATGTTTAGGAAGAGAATGCGGTTTGAACTTCTGAGTAGCATTGAGCCTAAATGATTGTGGTAATTTCTCTCTCAAGAGGGATTTAAAAGACAGCCAAGAACAAAGTAGTTTCTTTGTGCAAAAGTTTTTGGCCACACTGCTTCAAAGAGCAGCACCCTGATCATGACTTGCCTTTCTGAGTGCCCCATGAGAGATCTCTGAGGAGAACCATTCCTCCAGCTGACTCCAAAGAAGCCTCCAGAACAGCCTTTTCCTTAGAGACTGAAAGGGAGGTGTGCTGGCTGGCAGTCCTGCAGAACCACATGGGCTAGTGCTGGCCACAGAGGACACTTTCACTGAAGCACTGCATTGCCAGGCATAGGCTGTGCCCAGTTACTGGAGTTAAAACTCTTCTCTGCTCTGTAGAGTCCCTCCTTCATTTCCCCTGAGAGTGCTGAGTTCATTGCAGGCTCAGTAGAGGGGAGCATCACTAAGCAATGCCCTGGTGTTTGCCCTCCCAGCACTCCTGTGGGCAGGATGGGAAGCTGTGGCTCCTGGTCTCTTATCCCCAAAGTGTGGCACAATTCCTCAAGGTGACTGCAGGCTGCCTGTGCAGACTTGGAAGTCCACTGCCAACATTAACTCAGAGCTCCTGGAGCTCTCTGGCTTTTTTGCTGGCTGGGAAGGGCTGTAATTGGTCAGCTGCTCACTTAATCCTTGATGTATGTCTGCATTGCAGAGACATCCAGGGCTGTTGTAGCACCCAGGCTGACCAGCATGGCTGGCTGCAGCAGCACAGTCTCATTTCACATGCCGTGTGACAGCTGGTACAGTGTCCCCTGGTCAGCAGTCCTTGTCCTAGAGGTGAGAGGAGTTTTTCCTCTAGAAGATGTCCATGCCCTGAAGCTCTCCCCACCCTGTGGGCACAGGGAACAGCATTCTGTTGGTGAAAGTATCATGCCTGGGTACCAGCCATCCTGACGGTGCTATTTGTCCTGACAGGTATTCACCTTCAGCTGGAGAGAGGACATCCGTCCCGGGGATCCTCAGCATACCAAGAAGTTTTGTTTTGATGCCATTTCTCACAGCAGCCCTGTGACCCTCTATGACTGTCATGGAATGAAGGGGAACCAGCTCTGGAGATACAGAAAAGTGAGTCTGCGTGTGTGGGTGTATTCTCATCTAAGGTGTCAAATTGCCTGAGGCACTTATGTTTCCTCAAAATGTCACCACTCGTGTTTTATTCCTTCTTTTCATGTAGCTGCAATAAGAGAATCTGCAGACAGCTTGTTGTTATTGTACTGTTGATTAAAAAGAGGTGCCTCCCCTGTTAGAAAGGTGGTGACCCCAGGGCTGCTGAGCAGGACACTCTCTGTGCAGTGTCCCCACAGCTGGCAGAGAGGTGATGCAATGCCCTCGTGTTTGCAAAGAGGTACTCTGAGAGTTGGTTTGTTCTGAGCACTGCAATGTCCTGCCAAAGGTAGATAAGGATTAATTCATCCTCCTACTAAGCAATGCTTTTGTGAGCCACAGGTAAGTACATTCTTGTCTAAGTGCCCCGCTCTAGTCCTTGCAGTCTGCTGGCACAGTGCCCCGGAGGGATGCAGCAGAATTCCAGCCCTTGGCTTCGGGTTGTCTTTGGAGCTTCCCAGTGCAGGTGTGAGGATTGGGCTGGATTCTGTTGAAATGGGTGGGAATAGAACCAGACACTTATCAATCAGTTAAGTGTGGGACAGATACACCCAAAAGTAACACAATAGCTCGCCTTGGTTTTTAAGGCTTCTTTCTGATGGTTTTGAAACAACTTTTCTTCTCCACTTAAGCAACCTCACATCAAATTTCTCTCCTCCAGGACAAGACCCTCTACCACCCAGTCAGCAGCAGCTGTATGGACTGCAGTGAGAGTGATCGAAAGATCTTTATGAATAGCTGCAATCCTTCATCTCCAACACAGCAGTGGATATTTGAACACACAAACTCAACCATCTTGGAAAAATTTAACAGAAATCTTGATCTTTAAAAGACTGAGAAAATACATATATATATATTTTACAATTATAGTTTTTACTGGGGAGGGTTACAAAAAAAATTTTTAATACTTTTTTTTAAACACTTAATGAAGGTAAAAGGGAGAATCTCAGGAGAAGGTTAACTAGCAGGCCAATCTTTATTGTGAAGATGCTGCATCCTTCTCTTCTGGGGATGGTGGAATTTTAAAGACTTTGCCGGAGCCACTTCTGTGCTGAGACTGAACAGAAACTCTGTTTTTAGAGGAGTCTGAATGTGTTTCAAATGGCTTTTTTTTTTGCCTTTTTTTTGTTTTATTTCCCACTGGGGTCTGGTGTTAAATGATTTTGTTATCTAGGACCCTTCAGGACTTTTTGTAGCTGCTATACCACGCATTGAAGCATTCCCCCATAGGTGCTTTATCTTCCAAACTCCATATTAGTAAAATCTTGAAGACAAGATTTAAACTTCCAATCAAAAAAAAAAGAGCCCATTATTGTAAAATGAAATGTGTGTAGTTTTGCCCTGAACCAAATATATTTCAAACAGGTTGAATATTATTGCTTTCCAAATCATAGCTCTGATGAAGGAATGAGCTCTAGTGGAAGTGCAGCCAAGTGTTGGGAATATGGCTGTGGTTATTAGCCATGAGGAATCGGAGTTTCTGGTCCATTCACTTTGCAGTCAGTTTGTCACTCACTGTTGAATCTTCAAGGTGAAAGATTAGCAGAGGGTTTTTGAATAATCACAGTTCTTACTGGTGAAGACTTTATGCTAAGAGCCTTTGGATATCAGTTTCCAAATTTGCCTCTTATAACCTTTTTAGCACAGACACCTCCAGGATTTCCCCTGTTAAATCTACTGCGTGAAGACAATTTCCATTCTTCCTTTAGAGGTTGATGGCTAAGTTAATTTACAGTTGGTGTGAGCAGATTAATTCAGGATAATTAAGTCAGGGCTGAGATTAGCCATTGGTCTTTATCCATTTGTTCATCAGTCTGTAGTTTCTTGAGTTCTGTGGTCAGTAGTGTTCTAGCCTTGTGGAAATGTGTTATTAATCTCTCCTCATTTCCCAGCACCCACACCACTGTGACTGGAAATCTGTTTGCTTTAGCAGAGATGTGAGACTGATGGACCTATTTTACTGGTACCCTCTCCCTTGTGCAGTCAGTAAGCAGTGCAAGGTGTTACCCTTCTGGTTTGGCTGTCAGATCTGCCAGACAGTGAAGCAGGATTGTCTCATCCCAGGAGCTGGAATGTACTGACACTAGAGAATGAATGGAGTATCATTGGTTCAAGTCTATCTGAAGCAAGTATTTTTTAAAAATCTGATTTAAAACAAAGTTGTTGCAAAAACAGATTTACTAGTTCCCCTGACTTAGTCTTGTACTGAAGGTAGCAGTGGCATTTTCTGGTAAAAGCTGTGAATGATGATGCAGTGAATCTCGTGCACAGATGCTGTGTAAATAAGCAAACAGGATTCCTTTGCCAGGAATTGCCCAGCTCCTTGGTTTGTCTGACTGCCTGTGGAAGGGTGTTGCAAGAGTAGATAGCATGCAGCCATCTCTGGGGTGAAGGGGATAAGATCCCTCTGGGATGCTTGATGAGCATGGTTAGTAGACTGCCCCACCTCAGAGGGGCAGGGAAGCTCTGCTCTGGGATGTCATTCATGTGAAGGCAAAGAGATGCTTCCTTGGTTTCCCAAAACAAGCAGGATGGCTCCCTCTGCAGATCTCCAGAAGCAAGAGGCCCTTTTGTTGCCAGTTGTAGGGTCATGTCTCATGTTTCAGATGTGTTTGAGGCCATGCAGAGCTGTGCCTGGTAGCTGGGAGCAAACAAGGACACAGCTATCTGCCTTTCAAACTCTCCAGTCTGATGTATCGAGTAGGAGGCTCAGAATCCTTTCCACCAGTCTCATGCACACAGCTGAATCCATGTCTTACCTTTTCTGCCAGCTTAGCTGGTCCATGCAGTCATGGAGAACAGGAAGCATGGACACTGCATTGCAGCTGGGACCAGGTTTCCAAAATATGTTGGTGTCTAATATTTTGGGAGTGAAGAAAGAAAAAAAAGCCCTAAACTTCCCTTGTGACAGTTCTGCAGCAGTATTGGATTGAATGAGACCAGCGTCAAGCAGAGTTGACATCTTATGTTCTCAGTTACTACAGTAAGTCTGTCATTTGGATCCCTCTTCATTTCTGTGGGAGACAGAGTCACCTTCTGGCACTTTGTGTCTGACTGCTGCTTTCCTTAAGTTATTAATGCTCTCATTAGCCAAGTAGTGCTGACTGTGGAGCCACTAGATGTCTTTATGAATGTTTTAATGCCTGTGGAACAAGAAGCTGTTTGTCCATGAACAATGCTAGTTTTTTATAACTGGGACACAATCAGCATATTCTATAAATGGACTGTAGGTTGTTCTGCTTGCAGGTTGCAGCTTTGTGTGTCTTAGTTTTCTAATGAGAGGATTAGCTTCTGTTTCTAAAACGCATGGCTTGCTTTGTACTTGGGCTCACCTTGTGAAGGGAGCCCTCGATTGGCTGGCTGGATTCTTGCTTCAGAGAGAGCTGCAGTAATGAACAGGTCTTTTACCACTTGGTAATCTTAATTTGGAGAGAAAGGTCAGCTCTTAGCAGCTTGCACCAAAATATTAGGCAATAGTTGAGGCAATTCCCGTTTGACAAGCCACCACCAGTACACAGAAACTGGAGCTTTAGTGTGAGGGGTTGTATCAGGTCCATCTCAGTGTGGTTGATCTGTTTTCTGAAAGTTTGGGATCTGAGTGTAGTTAAGAGCCTCACAAATTCTGTACACTTCTGAGTAGCTCACTGGGCTTTGAGCTATTAATTATTTGCATCAGTCATACTTTTCAGTACCCTAGAGGCTTTGTTGACTAATGCAAAGACTTAATATAGCCAACCATCCACTGATTGAGAAATATAAGCTGTATTTCATCATCTGCATCTTTAACTGAGCCTTTGCTGGGCAATCTGGTTAATTATTCCAATTACTTTTGGTTATTTGTAAGCAAAATTGCTAAAGCATAAATACATAATCAAATCTTCACATCTGCATGCAAGTCAAGACTGGAGATTAAATACCAGTGATTATCTAATGCCAAATTCGTGGTTTCATATTTTTCCCCCAAAAGTATTGGAACACCCCTCTCTTTGTGGCTGTGTAAATTTTGTTGCTTTTAAGTATCAGAATCCCAGACAGCAAGGTGTGTGTTATGTTGTCTAAAAACACTTTGATTTGCTCTTGAAGCTGTTGTTGATCTATACTGGTGCTAATCTCTAAGGCCTACAGACAGTAAATAGGTTTGGGGCTCTTGTGTGCAAGGTGTCTTTTCTCATACCTAGGAAATTAACTTTCTTTTTCAAACCACAACAGAAGGTGTGAGCCTTTCTGAAGGGGGAATACAGCATCATTAAAATAAAGATGTGCCTTTTTAAATGTAAATGTACAGCAAATGCTTAAACTTGAACCATTTCCTAGTGCCTTGCTGGACAAGAGAGGAGAGGGGAAGGGGTTGGGGGATGAGGATATAAGAGAAAGCTTGACTCCTGCAATGTTTGTGTGTGGGGTTTTTTTAAAATGTCTGATTTAAAAATATGTGTGAACGACAGTAATTCAGAAGCTCTTGGGTTCCCTCTGTTAAATCGATATCATTAATGACTCTGGGGAGGTTTGTCACTCCTAATAGGAAGACTTGGAAAGGTTGGCAGCTTCCTCCTGGTGCACTGTAACAGCTGAAGCTGTGCTGGAGGGTGTCTTGGTTAGCTGCTGGATGTTTCACCTCCTGGGGAAGGCTCATGATTTCACTGGCATGCGGGATCCTGCATTCTATTTTCTAAGTATGCAAATCACAAATAGTCCCAAAAGCATATAAAATCTGTAGCAGAAGTGTCTTTCAGAAGAAGTTGATGCCTTCCATCACTGGGAAACTTTCAAGAGTGTGCTAAAATCTCTTAATACAGAAGTAGCAAGAAAGCAATTTCTCAGCCTAACTTTCCTCGTGGTTGGTTTTACAGCAGGCTGAGCACAGGGCTTTGCTTTCCTTTTACAGGAGTGTTCCACAAAGCAAACTTTTCTTTTCCCTTCTGCACTGAGATCAGTGACCTGAGAGTCAAACAGGCACCACCACCATTGGAGGGGCACAGTGCTCTGGGGCTGCTGCAGGGCTGTGACAGCAGCTCTGCTGCCTCACACCACCCAGGGGAGACATCTCCTAAAAGTCATATGGGGCAGTCATGGAACTGCCAGGTGAAAAGGAAGAAGATTTTTGTCTTTCAAGTTACAGACAGGGACTTGAATTGATTGGAGAGAACAGCCAGCCTCTGGCAGTCAGCCTGCCACACTTGCAGTCAAAAGAGCCCTGATGAAGCCATGTGTCAAACAGCCCAAGCAATGCATGAGTACCTTGCATCCCACATCCCCTCCCAGCAGCTGGGGATCATGGATACACTGGGTGGTTTCACAGGGTACACAGCAAAGGGCAGCAGCTGACTTGGGAGTCAGGAGCTCTGGATCCTGCTCCCAGGCTACCATGACCTGTTACTTGATCTTAAGCGAGGAAAGTCTGTGTGCTGCAATTTCCCAGCTTGTGTAGGATTTGCCTTTAAGTACTTTTATTTTCTGACCTAATGAGTGTTGAGTCCAGATTTTAAAACAAGCTGCAAATCCTCACCTGGTTCGAGTGGAGAGAGATGCAGTGGGTGGAGAATGGGAAATGAGATCTGAAATTGCCATCAGCCTTCAACACAGACTTGTCAATTCATTCCTCATTAACCAGTCAGATTGATTTATTCACATTATAAATTTGAAGTGTAACCAAAATAAGCTCACCTCCTGCTCTGATTGCTACTTTGTAGTGCCATGCTTTACCTTAGAGAATCTGTATGGAACTCAGCAATGATAGGTCATGGAAACCCTAATAAAAACCCTGTGTCCGTTTTTGACTCTGCCTCTGCTAGCTGAGTGTACTCCTTAATTGAATGCATTTGAGCTTTCTTGATGCTTCTGTATGACTCAAAAGACTTCAATAATTCCAGCAGTTGTGAGTGATTTGGGAGTTTTATATAAAGCCACTGGATCTATGTGGTCTTACATATACTAGTTCAACTCAAGGAAAAAAGTCTTAATCCCAGGTAGTGGGCAAACAAATGTGAACTTCAACCACAAAACAAGATAAAAACTGATTGAGCTAACAGCGTGAAACCTTAGCCCTTATGATAACAGCAACAAATAGCTTTAGCCTCTAGGGTGGAGAAGGGAATTGGTTTCAAAATGCATTCTCTAGGATCTCGGTGATTAGGTCTAAGTTTGTCTGTACCTTGTACTGCATGCATTTTCTCTGTAAAACTGGATGGTGCCTCTTGAATCAGTGTGTATTTATTTTGTGCGTATTAGGACCAACAGCCTAATATCTGGGGGTGGTAAAGGACTTGTAGCACTTTAATGTAGTAGCTTTCATAAATTGGGAATCATTGATAGAATGCCTAGTGTTTTTAAAGTTGAATGGACTTCCTTTTATAATATATTTAAAATAAATTTTTAATGTGTTTTCTGAAAACTGTGTACGCAGATGTGACTGTCCCTATCTGTTTTGCTCCAGTGATTGATTTCTACTTATAAGAATAAGCTCAGCTGCCCTGGTGTGGTGCTTCCCCAGCACAGGTTTGCTGTCACTCCATGCCTAGTGGTGCAATCCTGAAGGAACCACGGCTGTAGTGGATGACTTGTACCCAGGTAGGACACCCCTAGGGGACAGCAGCCAGGGACTGTCCTTGGTAGGCCACTCTGGGAAGCACAGAAGAAGAGAGGAAACCCAGCTGTGACTCTTCTTTCTCTGTTTGCCTTGGGAGCAACTCCTGGGAGATGCATCCCACAGCTTGGTTCGCAGGGGAGGGCTTCTACAGCTCATGGCCTTGTTTGTGTTCTGATGGCCATGTGGGGAGAGCAGGCTCAGCCCAAGACAACAGAATTGTATCAGCATTGCTCATGTTCCATTAGGAGCCTCTGTGCTTCCTACGGTCACCACTTCATTGCTCTGGTGGCCTTCTCAATACTCCTTTTTACTTAGCTCCATTGGGTGAAAAACTGGGGGGAAAAAAATGGATGGGAGACAATGAAATGTGTGAAAACCTGTGTGTGGGGACCAGCAAGGCATGATCCCCAGGGAAGACTGTGCTGTGATTCTTGGCCACGGGAACATTGCCCAGGGTAAGTATGTGCCAAAAGTTGTGACAGTTTAAGCATTTTAGCAGGTTCAATATGTGCCACCCTTGAAAAGTGCTGAGGAGAGTGGGAGTCTGGGGGAAGGTGCCAGAGCAGTGTTTTCATTGCCCTCCTCCCCCCCCCCCCCCAAAGGTACTGAGAAAAGAAATGATCTAATTGCTGATTATGAAAAGTTTTAAAAAAACCTTCTTCCCAGGACATCTCCAGCAGCACAGACCATTGGGAGAGGAGTATTTCTGTCCCAAGCCCCCTGAATGGCTCCATTAAAACAGTAACTTCCAGCTGACAGCTACACCACAGACTTACCTTTAGAGGGTAGTTGTTGTGGGTGAGATTTACAGGCCTGCACACGTTCCCCTAATTTGATTAGAGGCTGACTGGGATGGCCAGGCTATTACTGCTTCAGAGGCACTAAAGCTGCCTGGCTACTGATGGGTTTATGAAACATTGTTTCTCACTTCATTGCAGCTCCCACAAAGAATTATTGGATCAGGTTAGTGATAGACACCTAATAAAGAATGTCTCTATGAGGCAGTTTATTTTGCAGCAAGCTTGTTCCCAGCTAGCAGACTGTGAAATCTGGAGGTTCCCATGAGGATAAATATGCTGAAATAAACTGCAATTATAAAAACACCTTCGTGCACTTTTTTTTTTTTTTTTAATTTAGAAAGACTGAAAAAAAGGTGTCATCATATTAGCCTGAGCAGGAGGTAATTAGCATTGAATTGGCAAACAGTAACAAAAGTTGGGTTTTTCTTTCTAGGGAGCATGCAAAAGGACTTAAAACCTTTTTATCTGCAGGGATGAGAGGTCACAGCCCAAGATGAAGTACCAACCTGTTCTGGCACTTACGGTGCCTGTTTCTTCCCAAAATTATAGTCAGGGAGCACATGCACAATCACCTCCTCAAGGGGACAGGAAGAAGTCCTGCTTGTTAGGGTCGTGTTCCCTTTTATCTTCCTGCTTGCTGTTACTATCATTTGTCCCTACAGTCTGTGGCTTTGGCTTCCTGAGTGTCAAGATAATCCTTCTGCAAGATTTCCTCAGACAGCCATTTGATTTTTATTGGTAATGTTAAGATAAAGCCAGAAAGCTTGTTATCAGCAGCTCTGAGATCTCTGTCAGCCTCTTGGTGTTTTCCCTTTCCCCAAAACAAGGGAATATCTCTATGGCTTTGCCAGGAGGGTATTATTTCAGGCAGGCAGATCCCAATCAGTTTGGTCTGGGGCTTTTATAAGTCGTAGTGTTTGGTTTTTTAAAATCTCTGTGCTCACTGCTTGTTTGGTCTGTGGGTGAAGTAATTTGTTTCCACCAGCTTCCCGTGAGAACGGCCGGCTCCAGGGAGCGTGTCCCCAGGAGGGTGCACTGTGGTTCTCCGCTGGTCACATGCACAAACAGAAATTACTAATTGCCTGAGGGCACCCGCAGTAAAAGCCAAGACAAGAGGCAGAACTGTTGAGGAGTATTAAGTCTCTGCCCTGCAGATTTATTCTGAGGCTTTTTGGGTATTTTAAGGAATGCCTGGAAAATACAGATTTTTGCTTCTCTCAGTCGTCTTGTGCAGAGCAGGCAGAACTGGTTGTCAGTGTTACTGTGCAGCAGCCTGAGCTGACGATGAAGGGCTTTAAGGAGTCTCTTTCTTGCGGAGGTATTTCGTGTGATTCAGCACAGTTCACCCATTGCTCACACACATTGTTCCGTGTGCAGGATTTCAGGCTTTGAAGTCATTTTAGTCTATAGAACCTTTCTTCTCTGCAGAAAGTCTTTTCTTCAGGAAGATGAAATCCTTTTCCTTTTAGAGCTGCTCAGGCACCTCTGGACAACAGCATTTGCTGTCTGGTATTATAGGAGTCACAGCATTTCCAGAAGTTACATCGTTTCTTCACAGATCAGTAGGAATTTCATTCTTACCCCATCCCCTACTTCGCCTCCTCCTTTTTCTCCCCTTTTTTTTTATTTTTTGGGCAGGTTTGGGGGTTCTTTTTGTTTTGTGGGATTCCTTTGGAGTTTTATTATTTATCTGAAGATGAAAGAAATGCTAAGCTTAAACTCTCACTGCTTTGAGAAACAGTTCTCCAGGTCCCATCTTTTCACTATCCCTGCCTTTTAATTGGGGGGGGGATAACCAAAAGGAAATCTTGTTATTTCTTACAACATTAAAAAAATTACATTTCAGCCAGAACGCCTGCCTAGGTGACGACCCAAGAACAGGCATTTGTGGCTGTGCCGACCCGAGTTTTGTACGAAGGTCGGGTGGGAGCCGCAGCCTCAGGTCTGTTACGGATTCAGGTCTGTCACAGGAGCGGTGCCGGTGCAGCTGCGGGCGGCTGGAGGAACCGGCGGTCCCGTGGCGGCAGGCGGGTGTCCCGTGCGCGTCACGGGCGCAGGGATAGCCCGAAGGCCGGCGGGGCAGGAACGCCTCCCGCTCCCTGCGGGCGGTCCCAGCCCGGGCCCTGCGGAGCAGCGCAGGGAGAGGCCGGGTCCCCTCACGGTCCGGGCGGACGGGGGGGCCGAGCCGCCGCTCCCTCCGCGCGCCCCTCACGGCGACCTTCCGGCTGCGGGGGCCGGGCGGCGGCGGCGGACGGGCAGCTCCTCCGGCCAATCGGCGCTCGGAGCGGCGCGGGGCGCCCCGCCCCTTCAGCCGCGCGGCCCAATCAGAGCCGCGTCTTCGGGCCGGGGGGCGGGACTTCCGCGGCCGGGGAGGCGGTTTTGTGTGTGCGAGCGCTGCGCGGTCCCGGCTCCCCGCGGGCGGCGGCGCTTGGGGGGCCCGGCCCGGCCCGACCCCGCGGGCAGCGCTGAGCGGCGGCGGCGGAGGGGGCTCCCCTCCCCTGCCGTAGTGGGGGGCCCCCGCGGGGGCGGCGGGGTCCCCCCGAGGGCGCGATAGTGACGGCGGCTTGTCCCCCGGTTGGTCCCCCGGTTGTCGGCTCCCCGCGCGGGGTGAGGGGCGGGCAGGTGGGCGATGAATGGGTTCAGCACCGAGGAGGACAGCCGGGATGGGCCGCCCGCCGCCCCTTTTTACGGCCAGAGCTGCTGCCTCATCGACGACGGGGACCGCTGCGTGCGCCCCGCCGGCAACGCGTCCTTCAGCAAGAGGATCCAGAAGAGCATCTCGCAGAAGAAGCTAAAGCTGGACATCGACAAAAGTGTGAGTGCGGCCTCGGCCTGGGTTGCCGGGCGCTGCCGAGCCCTCCGGAGGGGCGGCCGGGCCGGCCCCAGCCGCCACCGCACTGCGGTGCCTCCGGGGAGACGCGGATCCGCCCGGCGAGTTGAGCTCCCGGGCGGCCGGGGGGGTTCGCGTTGGCCGTGCGGGGTGCGGGGCTGTGTGCGGCACACACGGTGCCTCCGGACCGCGTGTCCCCATCCTCAGCGTTACAGCTCTCGGGAAGGGAAGGCAAGGACGTGCCTCGGTGGACGCGGCTGTTCCCCGGGTGCATAGCCGGCTTTTCCCTATGGCACTGACCGTCTGCTGGGGCATAATGAAGCTAAAGCGCTAAACCCCGTGTTTGGGAGGCAGGTGGTGTGCTGGGAAGCAAAGGAGCGAGCTGTCAGTGCTTCCGAGGCAGGAGTGCTGTTCCCATTGCGGTTTGGGGTTGGAAAGGCTGGTGCTGTCAGGTGAAAACAGCGCTGTGGTTGCTGCTTCAGTCAGGCGGCTCTGACGTTACTGCTTTAATTGGTAGGAATTGGTGTTGTAGTGAAGCAGGTTAAAAACCGAGCTGGCAGTGAGATGTGCTGCCTCTTCAGCAGGGCTTATTCGCACACAGAACAGCCCGGTTTGCTGCCTAATGACATTAAGTGTCAACTGTCAGAGATGGAAACGGGTTGTTTGCCCAGAAGAGAAATAGGAAAAGCAGAGCAGACCGTCAAGATCACGGAAGGAATTTCTCAGAAGTGACTCAGTCAACGGAATTCAGCTCTGCACGCTTTTCTTACCTGATCTTTAAAGACCAAAATCACTGAAAACAAAGCAAAAAAAAAAAAAAAAGGTGAAGTTTTGAGTCAGTCTGTTTGGCAGCTCCCCCAGTTGGTTGGATCCCTTTTGCACAGCCGAAGTGCATCGTGTCACGGGAAGAGTGTGACTCAATTTGAAACATATTCTTAAAAAACAGAGTATTTCTCCCGGTTGTAGTCCTCAGCAGATTTGTCTAGTGGCGTAGTAATTTCTTGCATTTTAGAAATGAGTCTTTGTTGACAGATGCCAGGCTTCAGAAACAAAAAGGAGAGATCAGACTAATGAAGTCAGAACAAAGGGAAAGTGTAAAGCCGACTGCGTGGAGCGATTTTGCATGTAGGGTGCCAATGTTATCTGAATATATTTTTGCCTTACAGATACCAAGTAATTTTGATCTTTTGAGGTGCTTTGTTTTGCTAACTCTAGTGAGATAATATTTGTTAAAAGGGAGATTCTGTGGCTCAACAAGCAATAGGAGAGAGGCTATTCTGCATTTGGTTTATCTGTTTTAATTGAAGTGATCAGCCCAACTTTTATTTGGTCAAGGTTTTGAAACACTTGCATTAGTAATCCTCCGTGCTGTTCAAGTCAGAAAGTTTACAATAGTGGAATAGAATAATTTTTTTTTGGTAGTTACCTGTTCGTAAGTCCTGAAATAAATGCACTTCATCCAGACAAGAACCTATTTTTTTCCTGACATATGATTGCAGCCATAAAAAAGAAGTATATTATCTGTGGAGGTTCAAGTTCAGCTGGAGCTTGAGTTGTTTTTTTTGCCTTTAGTCTTTGTAAGATAAGTTATTTCTAAATAGTGTGATATCAATCCTGGGGTTTAAGATTAGAAATTCCTCAATGTCCATCAGTCAGGCCAGTCTTGAGGGATGCACTTGGCACTGGTGTCTAAGTGGCTGCTGTTGGATGCTGTTTCACAGTATCTTTTTTGATTGCTTTTTTCACCACTTCTGGTTCTTAGGTGAGACATCTGTATATTTGTGATTTTCACAAGAACTTCATTCAAAGTGTTCGGAACAAAAGGAAGAGGAAGACGAGCGATGATGGAGGTGACTCTCCTGAGCACGACACGGATGTTCCAGAGGTTTGTGGGCTGCTTTACCAGTTCTTATCATGTTGAAGTTTTACTTGGATGCTCTCATATATCAGAAAATACTTATATCTTAAATTGCAAGGCCACCGAAGCTGCTGTGGAGTTACTTTCACTTTCCAGGAAGAGTTTTTTCTATCGTGTGGTGTCCTAATTTTCTTCCTCATTCCTGTATGAGTTCTTTGCCCATGTAGTGTTTTCTATAAAAAGAAGTGTGATAAGGTAACTGCACAGCTTCATGTATGTACAGTTAAAACTGTATTTGATATTAATTTTTTTTAAGGATAAAAATAAGTTATTTTTGGTGGTGTTTGATGCCCCATCATGATTCTTTGTTACCTAACATGCATCATTTTGCAAATACGTTACAGAATTCAATAGGTCACTCTCTTTGATTGGGTATTGGATATGCAGGAATATTGTGCTGCTCCAGATATTTGCATATGTGGTATATTTTAGCACTATTTAAAACTACCTTTAAATAGTTCGTAACACATTTTTATTTTCAGGAGATAGGCCTGGGGGAAGTTTTCTGTGATGGAGAACTCCAGAATAATCCTTTCTCTGTGCCATTGCAGGCTGCACTTGCTTCAGTGATGTTTCTGGTACTGTTGACATGGCAAAAGTTGTGCAGAGGTGGTGTTGGGAGAAGCAGAGCATGGCCACGTCAGCAGAGCCCTCTGCTGGAAATGCCAACCCTATTGGCAAAAAGCCTTTTATTTCTGAAAGAAAAAAAAGAAGCCACCAAGAGTCATTTTGCCAGCAAAGCTGTGCCTTGGTGCAAAGCTTGTGCACACACCTCCTGTGTGGAGGTGTTGAAAGAGTAGCAAGTTTTGGTATGGAGTTTTTTTTTAAGATAACCTGACCTTTTGTTATCACTGTTCATGTTTCTGTTCTGCAAGGTTCTCCCTCAAAACTTTCCTGTTCAAGCTTTGCAGTAGTTGCCAGGGTGATTGCTGAAGACTCAGTTGGCATCTAAAAATGTTGGTGCTATAGAGCACACAGAATATTTGGTGGCTGAAACCTGAGGGATGCACGTCACCCAGCTGAACAGGGAACTCTGCACCGTGTCAGTTTTAATATCACTTTCCTCTGTTTTCAGCAGAGATTCCTTTTGTCTTTGAAACTTGGCATTTCCCACATGATCTTCATCTTCCCTGCTGTAACCTTGCCACCACCCCCTTTGCTTTTAAACTGCGCACTTCCTATTTAAGTATTTGAATTTCATTTCATCTCTGTACTCTGTTTTATGTTACAAGCCATTTGTTCAGTGCCTGCTAAATTGTTATTTCATGTGTGAGCTTTTTAAACCTTGTGGGAACAAAAGGTTCCCCCTTTGCTTGGAGGTTGCAGAGGTGTAATTGAGAGCAGAAATTGGCCAGCAATTCTGTTGACAGCATGTGAACCAGAACAAAATTTTCTATTTCCCTGAGGCTATTTTGGTCCTTTAGCATTAACAAATACAAAATATACTTAGGTTTGTCAGTAAGACAAGCCAGTGTGGTTCTGAATGCAAGCAAGGAGAAGTCCTGCTGAGGAAGAAGCAGTTATTTTTAGATATTTTTAGATAAAATAACTACTCATAGAAGCTAAAGGTAGTGCTCATGCCCTCTTCTCTTCATCACTTCCAGGTTGACTTGTTCCAGCTCCAAGTGAACACCCTGCGACGTTACAAGAGACATTATAAGTTGCAGACTAGGCCTGGACTCAACAAGGCTCAGCTTGCAGAAGTAAGTGACGACAGCAGTGGTGTTATCAACAGAGAAAACTTCTTATCTGCCCTGTTCAAGTGCAGTTTTGTGGGCACTCACACCTGTGTGACTCACTGATACAGACCGAGTGCTCTCTGAAAGGTTTCAGGGAATGATGCCAGCAGAAAGCTGCCTGTTTGCTTTTACCTGGGACAGGCTTGGAAGGCATGGACACTGGCTCTTCAAAGCCTGTTTTAGTAACTTGCTTGTCTCTGCTTCCTTTCCCACCCTTTTCGTAGTCAAAATCAGTGTCCTTTAGGGAGCAGAAACAGGACCCAGTTTTCCATGGCCTGGGGGTTATCTGAGGATGGCTGCTCACCTGAAATTCAGACTTAACCCATGAATAGTCTCTTTTAAGTGCTTCTGTTAGTTTTTCTTTCCTAACAGACACTTGAACTCATTGGAATTCTTATTATTAAAAGCAGCATCACTGTCCACTAATTCAGATTCTTTATTTCCCCTCTCTTGTCCTGATGATTCTGTATTTTAAAAAGCTTTTTTTGTAAGGGCCTCTGCTGCTTTCTTACCATATCAGCTCCTTGTTCAGAAAGAGCTCTCTGTATCACTGTGTTATTTGGGTGAGTTGTGCTTCTGCTCTGCTCTCTTTTCTGACTTGATCTGAAGGCATACTGTGGGAAAAGTCTTCTCTAAACTTGAAAAAACTGTAGTAGTTACTGATTGGTAGTGAGGTTGATTTTGTAAGTTGTGGCTTTCACAACTGTCTGCCTAAAACTGCCTGGTTTGCTTTTACTTTTGCTTTAAAGAACAAAAACCTGACAAACCAAAAAAGTCAGCAAGATACTGTCTTTCTAAGACAACCAAGGAATGAATGTACAGAATATAGAGAACGTGCAGTGTAGGGCATGTAGGAGTAAGCTGAAAAAAGCAGGATGGGGTTGTTCCTCATTAGCAGTTGTGATTTGTCATATTCTAACTAATTAGTTCGTAGTCTGTCAGCTGCCTCCTGCCATGAAGAACTGCCTGCTAAAGGAATTTACCATGAAGCTACCCAAGAGGAGAGAAAAGATGAATTACTGTGAAGGTGGAAAATAAAGGGAGCCTAACTTAAAGTTGTCACACACTTTCCAGATTTCCCGTGAAGCCTGAGCAGCTTTGACTCTATGCTGGATCCTCATCCAGCTCCCATGCTTGAATCACTGCTGGCTGAGGCTCTTACACTCCTCATGCTATCCCACTATAAGGAAAACTCAAGCATCCATAAATCTCCTTGGAGTTACTTATTGCTCAACCTGCATCAAAATCCTGTTCTGGGTCTGTGTTGGGTATCAAAAAAGAGCTTTTTCCATGTGAGAAGCAGATCTTGTCCAGCTCCATCATGTTTTCTACATTCACTTTCTGAGGAAAAAGTAGCTAATGTTTCAGGCCTTATGCTGTTGTCAGGGAGGGGTAGCCCTATCCAAACCCTCACACTCCCATTGCAAATTCCCTGGTGTTCCTTTCAGTGAAAACTTAAGAGTCCAAAGGAAACCATTCTGGATAAAATTTGGCTACACCTGGTTCACACAGCAAAGTGCTGCAGTGTTTCTGACACTGTCCTTTAAAACACAGAAGTGCAGGGAAAACTTGCTCGCCAAATAATCTCAGCACGAAATGTCGCTGAGGAGAAGCTGTGCTGCTTTGGCAGGAGGATGTTCTGGCTTCCAAATTCCTCTTGTAGGTTGGCTGCAAATCCTGCTGACATAGCAAGGCTCTGCTATGTTCATACACACATTCCAGCTGTAAAGAGGGAGGGAGGTAAATGAGGACTGACAGTTGGAATTGGTGCGTGTTTCACTCAAAGGATAATGCACTCAATGGCCATAAAATTGCTTTTGGAAAGTGAAGAGAAACCCTGTTCCTATTATTTCTGGTTTTTAATTCCAGCATTTCTGTCTTTTTACCTGTTGTCCTTCTAGACTGTCAGTCGTCATTTCAGGAATATTCCAGTGAATGAGAAGGAGACACTTGCATATTTCATCTACATGGTGAAGAACAACAAGAGCAGGCTGGACCAGAAATCAGAAGGCAGCAAGCAACTAGACTGAAGATTAAGAAGGCTTGGATTAAGAGAGATCTTGAAGGAACATGTGGTATTGTGCATTTTAGATATATAAAAACTGTTAAAGTATATTGTAAATTTTTTTTTAAATGCAGTGTCTGGATGACAGAAAAAGATATAGACATTCTTATGAGGAGTATTTGAAAACATGTGCCCAGCATGTTTCCGAAGACTTCTTCCCCTCATTTCAAAGTCATATTGGAATAAAGAAATGAGGATAATGGGGAAACCAAATAAACCTGTAGAACTGTGGAGTTTGTCAACTTGGTGTTTTAAACCATTTCGGGAAATCTACATCTTAGTGCAATTCAGATCCCAGATGGAATTTTTTTCACTGAGTTCAGGCTGCATCACAAGCCACCATGCAGTTTGTCTTGGTACAGGACTGGAAGAGCAGCAGAGATAAAATTCATTATCAAGGTGCATGGGTCAGAAGTTTGTCTGAAGCTTGCTGCTCACCTACACATGCTCTGTCTTGCCTTGAGTCAGTGCTTCAAGTCCCAAACTTCTACAAATGCTCCAGCTCACCAGATCTACTCCAGTGAACGCTACTTGACCAATATGAAATTGATGTATTCTTTTTGCCAGTTTTACCTCCTGACCCCATCCAACACGGATGCCAACCAACTCTCTGCAGTCTCTTTTTCTAATCTCTTTTATTTAAGAACTCACTAATTAAATTTTATGTAAGCATTTAAAAACTTCTGCATTTCTCTGAATGTGGTATTAAGGCAAACAACTTATTTGCTGGGTCTGATCATGTTGGTAGAAGTGATTATTTAATTGATTTATGCATATTTCAGTGATGGCAGGTGAAACAATGGCTTGAGACATCAGTCTCTGAATTTCTGTGTCAGGTCAGTATCCATCACAAGTGATGTGAATTTTATACTGAAGCTTTAGCAGGTGTCACAAAACTGCTGTGTGCATTCAGGGGCTCTGTTTAGTATAAAGCAGATTTATGGGTGAGGCACCATAACCAGGGCAGTGATCTGACTGGAGCATTTCATGATACATTTCATCTCCCTTTGCAGTGGGCAAGAAGCAGCAAAGCATTTGCCTTTCATGAACATTACATGTGCTTTCATGAGAGCTGTGTGAGTGAGAGTGGCACACTGGTGCTACCTGGGCACTGTAGGAGGAGATCACCCTGATTTTATTTAAAGCCAAGGTGTCCTTACAGATAATACAGTGGTTATTTTGGCAAAAGGAGCTTGTAAAAGTGTTGGTTGTGACTGACTGTTGTCCAGTGACCTCATATTCTCTTCAGGGGATCTCATGATTTAAAGCACTGCTCTGTTTCTTTGCTGTCCTGACCAGTGTCTCCATTCTGGTACAAGATGCCAAGACTCCACATAGAGAGGATATTCTTAACAAGCCTTAAGCAATGAAATGAACAGTAGAAAACTTTGGCTAGTATTTTGTAAATGGCAGGTTTTATTATTTCAAAACTGGATGAAGCTTTGTTGAAGAACTAAACACACTGGTCATGGTCTCAGCTTAGTACTGCATCGTGTTTTGTAAGGCATGAAGGGTTCACTTAGTGAAGCTCTTGTTGAAGCTCTCCCAGGGTCTCTTTAAAATTCAAGTCACAATTTAAAGCAAGTTGTTCACACCACTCTGAATTGTTTGCTTATACTCCAAAAACATGTTCAACAAACTTCAACATGTCTTAAGTCCTGTGTCATAGGCAGAAATACTCCATTATGGTACATGTCCCATTTGTGACATCTGGGGAGTGTGATTGTTTCAGCATTCCTTGTTTGATTCCTTGTTTGATGGATTTTTAGAACATCAGACGAGAGAGGTTCAAGGAATGAGGAGAGGGTGTCTTGTGTCAGTATTTCATGAATGTTTAAAAATTTTCTAATCATGCTGGTCCTTTCCTTATTGAAAGGGTGGAGTAACTCCCACATCAGTCACCATGATCTGGCTTCTCTCATTCAGGACAGATGGCTAGAAGGGTATGTTCTCTGACTGCATGTTAATCTCCAAAGTGCTCATGTAATCAGAGGATGTTACCAAGGGAAAATGAGTTTCTGAGTTGAGAAGGTTATGCCTCATAGTGATTCTTCCCCTGTACTGGGCAGTGGTGAGGCCACACCTTGAGTGCTGTGTTCAGTTCTGGTCCCCTCAATTCAGGAAGGACATTGAGGTGCTGGAGCAGGTCCAGGGAAGGGAAACGAAGCTGGTGAAGGATCTGCAGCACAGGTCCTGTGAGGAATGGCTGAGGGAGCTGGGGTGGTTCAGCCTAGAGAAGAGGAGGTTCAGGGGGCACCTTCTCACTGTAACTCCCTTGAGAGAAGGGTGGAGGCAGGTAGGGGTTGGCCTCCTCTCCCAGGCAACCAGCGACAGGACAAGGGGAAATGGCCTCGAGCTGCACCAGGAAGGTTTAGGTTGGACATTTAGAGGAACTTTTTCACAGAAGGGGTGATTAAATATGGGAATGGGCTGCCCAGGGAGGTGGTGGAGTCACTGTCCCTGGAGGTATTCAAGGAAAGACTGGATGTGGCACTTGGTGCCATGGTCTAATTGACACGGTGGTGTTTGGTCATAGGTTGGACTCGATGATCTCAGAGGTCTTTTCCAACCTAATTGATTCTGTGATTCTGTGATTCTAGACCAAAACTGTAAAAATGTAGTTTGTTTAGGATTTACTTTTTTTGTGGTTGTATTTTATTTTGTTTTATTTTTAAGAGTCAATAAATCTGTTGGGGTGTTTTAGTAGCCAGCAGCAAAATTATTCTTTTCAAGGAAATATGGTGGCAGGTTCCATCTGTTCAGGTGTATTCACTGGAATGCTTTTGTGCCGAGGTGGTATCCAGGAAACTTTTCTTTTTTTCCTGAAATAGTCAATTGATGTTAAATGTGATCCTTATTGGTTTCACTTCTAAAGCAATTACACTTTTTTGAAAAAAATTCTTAGTGAAGTGTGATGATGAAGAGATGTTTACCAGCCATTAGCAGTTGTTTATAAGGTGGAAAGCTTGGAGGCAAGACACCAAAGAAACAGAAGAATCTTTGGCTGTCAGACCCCATGGCCTTATAAACCCCTTGCAAATGCCTTATTACCTTGTTCTCAACTTAGCTAAAGCAAAACACCTTGAGCAACAGAAAGCTGATGGTCTTGTTGGGAGGGTCAGCCACTTGCTGGCTCCCATGCTATGAACTGAAACCACACATCAATTCAGTAGCAATATCCATGTTCAGGGTGCCTGTGATTCTTGAAAAGCATTTAGTGTCTAATAACCAGAAAACGCAACAATGCAATTGTCGCTGTGTTCGATACCGTGCTGTGTGTTCGATTCCTTATGCTGCATGCCAAGTAAAAAAAAAAAAAAAGACTTTCCAACTTCTTCTTTTAAATGTCAAAGTAAATGTGTTTGAACCTCACACTTGTGAAGCCATGAGGTGGGACATTTTCTCAGCACTTTTAGATGGGACTTGTTGGAAAGGTGTAAGACCCAAATCGCTTTGGCTGGTATGATAAGAGATTTTTTTTTTTTTTTGCATTTTGCTTTTCACAGATGGGCCTTAAATTCTGTCTAGCTTTGAACCATGGAGCACAAGCCTTGGGGGCATGGAGGATGACCAGATGTCATCTTCTATTTATAATAGTGGAAGCTTATTTCTTACAAGCCTGCATAGGTGACATTCACCCTGGGGCAGAGGAATCGTCTCTGAAGGTCTCCAGCCATTATATAGCCTAATGCAATTCCATAGCCTAGCTCAATTCTCATTGCAGACTTCCATTAACTTAATTAGAGTTCTGAATAGATCCAAAGCTATTAGTATGCAATCCAAATAATGCAGGAACATCTCTTCTGGGGTTAATTTCATCCTGTATGCTGACCCTCTGCTCACTTCAAGGGAAGAAGAAGAAATCATTGCTGGTAGTTATTGGCTTGAGCTCAACTCAGGGGAGTTGGAAGCATGCAAAGACTCGAGTCAGTAGCAACCTGATGGCTGAAAAGTGCAAATACATCCAAGGAGGCTCTGTTAGAATGCAGTTTTCAAAATTTCTGAATCTGAAAGATTATTGTGTATCAAACTGAAGTAAACAATGAATTTAAAAGTAATGTTTCTTTCGCTGGGCACTTTAGATGTTCAGCCTGAGAAAAGCAGAGGTTTGTACCACTTTCCTCCAGTATTCTGGTGTCCCAGTTTTCCTTAGAAATGTGGCTGTAAACCACTATATACCCCTGTGTGCAAGGCTTAACCAGAGCCTGTCAAGCCTGACATTTCAAGTTAGTCTAAAGTGCAGGCTGGGTTCAGAGAGGCTTTGAACGCAAGAGTCGAAATAATCTGCAGTAAATGGGAGTTTTCACGCAGGTCATGATGGCACAGGGAGGATGAAGCAGGACATGGCCCACAGAGAGACTGAACAAAACTCGCTTCCACAGCAGCAGCAGCGTGGAGCGAGATTTGTTCTGTGTCAGCTCTTGTGATGGATGTTTTATGAGAGGAGGAGGAGGGCAAGCTGTGCACTTTACATCTTTTGGTTGAGCCAAATGTAAATACCAATGGGAGATCTTCAGCAGGAACTGCAGTTGGAGCAGAGGGGAGGGGTCTGCTGAGGGACTGTTTATTTAAGTTCACAGATCGCTGGACTTCCCCTGGAGCACTAGAGTCACTTTGTCTCTACAGTTCAGAAACGTGAGTAATACAAGGTGGCCTCCCTTCCAAAAGGAGTCCTTGTACTGCCCAGAGTAAGGACTGAAGAGTCCTAAAGGTGAAGGAATGTTATTTGATGCCTCACTCCTTGCATTACTGATGCCCTGTAACCATCTCTAGCTTATCAAGTTGGAGAGTTCACATTTTCCACTTTCTAAGTGCAAATGAACTGTTGGGATGTAAGATACTCCTTGCACTTTTCACAGCTATCCCTGGTCTTGCATTTTTGACTTGCTTGTGAGCACATCTGTTTGGGATGAACTAAATGCTTGAAGAAAGTGTGGGGAGAGGGGGAGGCTCCTGCCTTAAACCTGAACTTCCCTTGCAAGCAGCTCTGCAGGCTGTCCTCTACATCAGCAGGCTTCAGGAGCCTCTGGCTTACCTGAGCCTTTCCAGGGCTGGGTTTACTCCTGTCCTACCCACACCTCTGCTCCACAGCTACTGCAGGGAAGGTGGGTAGCAGGTAACTTGCAGAATGGTTTGGAGTCTTTTGGCAGGCTTACTGGGAGAGAAAACTGTGTTCCCTCTTCTGTTTCTGGCCTCCATGTGTTGTGCTGACCTTATGCCAAATGTTTTGGACACCTTGTATTTTTAACTGTGTAATATAGCTGTGTATTGTTAAAGCAACTTAGTAACTTATAGCAAAAACTGTAGAACTCATTTCTCTGAGGTGTAGGAAATGTCCTGCTTCCACTGTGTATGAGACTTTAACTCTGTACTGTCTGACAAAGATAAATTCTGAATTTCACTTTAATAAATGATCTATCTAGCAACCAGGCCCACATTCCCTTGTTTGCCTTTCTGCCCTCAGCACGGATGGTTCCAGAGTCAATGGAGTTCTACTTTGTGTGGATGTTTCATGCCAGGCTTCTGAGATTCACTGTCTTTTCCCAGCCACCTCCCCAGGGCTGAAAACACTGCAGCCATGGAGCAGAGAAGGGCACTGCCAAGTGGGAATGCCAAGCCTGGAGTAAAATCTCAGGTGATGGGATATTTTGTGACAAACCCATGTGGGTTGCACAGGTGCAATTCATGGAGTCTTCTGAATGCAACAAAAAGACAACTCACAAGATCAATGGAAGTTGTTGAAGAGCCACATGCCCTTGCCTTTTGGGGATTGTTGGGCTTGTCTATGATGGGAATTCCTCCCCTCCTGTATCATGAACAGTCTATCAGGTGCAGCTTCTCATTTGATTGATGTTTCTTAATGAATCTTCTTTATGTCTAGTTCAACCCTGTGCTTCTGCTCCCTTCTCAAGAACATCCTTGGCTTCATTTCATGCATGATTTATAGCTCCTGTTGTCCAGACTCAAACCTGCATGTCCAGCTGACAAGGTGGGTGCTGCTCCAGAGCAATGCTGACTTGGAGCATCCCAAAATTCAAGATCCTTTCCCATTACGCGTTTTGTTTCTTTTTTTTTTTCTGATATTCCTCTTCCTCCTGACAATCAGCCTTACAGGCAAAGGTGTCTCCCTGTGTTGCAGCACTGAGGAAGCAAGTGAAAAAAGCTGGGACTTGAGTACTGGTTCATCTGAACTCTGTCATGGTATTTCCAAAGGCTCTGCTGGCACTGGTTGAGTCATGCTTTTAGCCTTGATTTTTTGCCTAGAAAGAGGTTTTAGTGTAGCTTTTCACAAACTTGGGCTCTCACAGAGGAGGATGATCAGATGTTGAAAGCTTTACACCCAAAACAGAGCCCAGTGTCCCCAGTGCCTGCCTTTGTGAATGTGTCTGGAGGTCTTAATGAGCCAGGATAATTTTGGAATGTGCTGCCATACCACATGAGGTTGTCCCTGCCTCAGGAAGCTCTCAGCTGAGGAAGGCAAGACCAGAGGTGACACAGGTGGGCACCATGGAACAAGGGGCAAGGGTGGATCATGTCACACAACCTGTGTGCTGTCAAGAGGTTTTAGGAGGTGTCAGGAGAAGGTCTTCTGACACAAGGGCAGCATACCCCAGTGGAAGGGGAAAACTTGTCATTTGCATTCCCAGATTGATGAGTGGAGGCCTCTTCTGCCATCACAGTGAGAATGAGAGGCAGCAGGGCTGAAGGAGGACAGCTGTAAGCAGCAACCTGTTGTGCAGGTGTTAACTTTAGTCTGAGAGGGTATAATGGAAACTTCTGGCAGGAATACACCCTGCCAGTTAATCTGTTATTTGCATAGAGTAAAGAGTAACGCTACTTAATCTCATGTTTGCTCCCTGCCAAGAAACCCACAGAAGATTTCAAACTCAAAACCAAGGCGGAATCTGCTTTTTAACTTACACTGAGAACCAAAGGAACCAGCAGATTGATCTGAGGGCCAAGAACTGCATTCCCGGCTGCCGTGCGAGGGCAGTGTTAGCTCGGGAAGCCGGGAGGGGGGGCATCGCTGCCCCTCTGAGCCCAGGGCAGCTCCCGGGGGCACCGGGGCCGTGTCCCCATCCCGAAGATGCTTCCTTGGCAGGAGCTGGCTGTGCTTGTCAGAGACCGGAAGCGGGATTGTGCTGTGCTGGGATGTGGAGATCATAAAAACGGTTTGTTTGGGTTTTGAGGGGTTTTTTTCGTGGTTGGACATTGAAATTGAACACGTCCGATCCTCTGCGTGAGTCGTCCTTGCAGCCTTGATGGAAACCAGGCGTTGCTTCCCCGCTCCCCAGCAGAAAGGGCAGCACAGAGGACCAGGGAAAAATGTGAATGTGGATTTAATGGTTTTGTGTCTTAGGAGATGTGGCTGTGCAGGAGGAGTGTGGGGGTGAGAGACTCAGGGTTTGCTTTCTTTTTTTTACTTTTTTTTTTTTTTTTAATTTCTCCACTATCCAATAAGGGATAACTTATACACAGCTCTACCAGCACTCAGTCTTACTTTGTCAGGAGCTGGAGTCCATTTCACATCTCTTATCCTTGCAGGTAGTGCTGGCTTCTTCCCTAAGAACCTGAAAACCTCCCAGTGTGCTTTTAGTTAATTGCTTTTAGAACTTTCTCCACGATCTCTTCCCTTTTTATGTTGCAGGAAGTACTCCATGATCAGCCCTGCACCTTCAGCAGGAACACCATGGTGCTGTGGGAAAGAGGGAACTGTCAGGTAGCTGAGGTGGCTCTGCTGCTTCTCCTACCACAGATGTAGACTGCCAGGGACAAGAGCACAGTGATGGGCACTCCATAAGCCCTGTGTCTCTTCCTGGCCTTGACACCTGTGGGGGCAAAGCCTGTTGTGTCCAGCTCATTTGCACCTCACTTTGGTGTCTGGGTTCTCAGCAGCTCCTGCACCCAGCCCAGCAGCCATGGCCTGGGAGGAAGCCTAGGTGAGCAGAGGAGGGAGTTCCAGAGTTCCTGCAAGCTTTGTGCACTAACTCAAACTCATAACTCCTTCCCATGCCTCAGTTTGGGAAGGAGCTCCTGGCCAAGGCAATTAAACCAGCCTGCTCTGGCCCCTGCTTTCCCCTCCACTGCTCCTGCAGGTCACTCACAGGCCATGAGAATTTTGTCAAGGTAGCTGCAGTTTGAGGGGAAAAAAAACCTTTTCCTCTCAATCCCTCAGCTTTCAGCTGCTGGTGATGCCATAAATTCCCCTACTTCTCTGGTTACTGTAAAGTCTTTCAGGGTGGTCAGGACCTGAATTCCTCACACAAAAGAAGGAGGAGGAAACAGCAAAAAAGGGCCTTCCCTGCCTTGGGGATCTGTCACAAGGGCTCAGCGAGGCTCCAAGTGTGTGCTCCTCTGCAGTCCCTCTGTTCTTAGGTAACTGCCTCTCACTCCCCTCTCACCAGTGCACACCCTCTTCCCAGCCTGCACTTCCCACTCATGCTCCAGCAGCTCCATCTGGCTCCTTGGCCCCTCTGATCTGCATGCTTCTGGAGCTGCAACATCTCCAGGTTTGGAGTAACCAGGAGAGACAGAGCTCATCCAGCATCACAGAGCTGTGGGGATGGCACTTAGTGCTGCTGAGCAAAGTGCCCAGCGGGCTTCACCCCCTGCCCTGAGCTGTACAGCACTGGTCCTCCACCAGTCCTTCCATGCTGGGCCTTACATCCAGCTGCCCTATGAGATACAAGTAGGCTCATAAGCCCCCCCACACCACCCAACCTCAGCTGAGGGCTGTGCTGAGATGTTGTGGGAGATCAGTGGGAAACTGGCAGCAAAGTGTTAGCACTGCCAGAGAAGGTTGCTATGGGCATTGCTCCACCACTGAGCAGGACAAGAACAGGTCATTCTCCGGAAAGCTGTGGTTCTCCCAGTCCTCTGCACTGGAGAAAGAGCCTTCATGGAACAAAGGAGCAATGGAAGTTGGCTTTGGGGAGGTAGGGATGTGGGATGGATGATGAGTTTGTCCATTGTCTGAAGGATGGTCTTGGGAAGGCTGGCTCAAGGTGCAGGGTTCTTGGTCTTTTCCCAACACAGGCAGCTGCATGGAAGAATATACCCTGGGTAGAGCTCAGTGCCAGCAGACCCAAGCAGGGACTGCCATAAGGGTGAAAACCCAGAGACTTTGGATTTGGTTCAGAAAATAAAATAGAAGCGAGGAAGTAAAAAAAAGTCAGTCTGCATCTGCCTTGTGTCTGCAGAGTCTTCCCGTGCTTGGACATCATTTCTACAGCTATGGATTAGAAATGCATCTTCTCTTTAGATGGTCATGTGACTCCAGGAGCATGGAGATTTGAGGAAGAACTATCGCATGTCATGAACTTTGCACCTGGGCGGGGCCTCGGTTGGGCAGAAAACCTTCCCACCTGAGCAGTGCTCCCAGGAGACAGTCTGACTCAGGAGCCAGCAGCTGGGCTGAGAGGCTCCAAGTGTTGGGAGAGGATCAAAAAGCTCCCCTGCCAGTAAATCTTTCACCTGCCATGTGACTCACTGGGGCTTGTGGCCATTCCTCCGAGGTCGGCCCCGGGTCAGGATTTCTCCTGTCTCTTTAGCCCCCAAACCTGGAGATTTTTGTCTTATCTTTGACGCCATCTTGACACTGAAAACAAATTATGGCCCAATTACCCTTACTCAGAGGGGCTGGGGCTACCTTAAATGGCCACAACTACAAGGCGCTTCCTTAAGAGCAGTAATTAGTGGGGCGTGGGGTGGGGGGCAAGGACTGGGGGTACCCCTGGCATGAGGCTGCCCTTGCTCCCCTGTTTGCCATGGCAGGAGGGGACATCCCATCCAGCCCCTTCCCGTCCTATCCCACTCTATCCCGTCCTACTCACTCTGGCCCAGCCCTGCTGCACCCTTGGGCTCCGCAGAAGCCAAGCAGAGGTGGGGCTCGCTGCCGTCGTGGTGTCCGGGCTGGGGGCTGCCCTGCCCCCTGCCTCCCCTAGCCCTGTGTCACAGGCTGGGGCCAACCCAGAGGGGCCCCGCGACGGGAGGCAGAAGCCCTGGCCCTGGCCGTGACCTTCGGGACGACCTCGAGTGAGTCCCTGCCAGGGCTGGGGACCGGCTGTGCCTCTCCTTCCAAACTGGGACATTTCCGTGTTCACCCCGAGAAACACGGAACGGCAGCATCACCGCTGAACTGCCGTAACAACCGACCTGAAGCTTCTAAAATTTATTTTTCTTCCCATCTTTCAGTGTCATTACACCGCCCTCTCCTCTGCTCTGTCCCTGGGCATTCCTTGCCCAGGGTTGTGCTGCCTGCCTTAACCCAGCAGCTGTTTTGGGAGCTGGCAAATCCAGCCTGCAGCCTGGACAGTGCTCATGGGTGATCGGGTCTGGGTGTTTCTTTCCCCCTCTTTTTTTCCTTTTTTTTTTTTTTTTTTTTTTTGTCAGATTGGTATTTTATTTGGCTCCATCCTGTCTACCGAGCTGTCCAGTGTAACCCTTCCCTTGCTGCTTCTGAGATAAGAATAGGCTCCCCCGAGATCAGATAAACAGGCCCATAAATACCTACAACAACAAGAAGCAGAGTCTCGGCTTGGCAGGAAAGGAGGGGGAGAAAAAAGGCAAAAAAAGAGCCATTCCTTTGCACGCCAAAGCAGGGGTGCAGAGCGAGGGGTGGGAAGAGCCCTACACCCTCCTTGCCCACAGCACTTGCCCCCTTGGCCAGGCAGGCAGCCAGGGCCCAAGCAGGGCTGGCAGCAGGATCCCTGCAGTGGCCCTCGTGGCTGGATTCCAGCGGCAGGGAGCCTGGCACGTAAGGTGCTGCCCCGGGGCCAAGCGATCCCTGCGTGCGTGTTCCTCTGCCCGGGCAACTGCCGGCCGCAGCCTGCGTGCCCCGAGCCAGCTGCTTCCCAACGGCAACAAGTTCACGGCAGGGTCGAGCCGAAGGTATGTGCAGGGCCCTCTTCCCTGACCGATGAGTTAGGCCCTTCGGTAGCCAAAAACTCAAAGCTGGTGGCCAAACCGTTCTTCCAGTCAGTTCTGGTGCCGGCGGCAGCGGGAGCTCTGCCGCTGCCTGCCGGAGGCTGCCGGGACGCCGCTCCAAGCCGTGGTTCGCTGCCAGAGGAAGGGACGCTGTCCCTGTGCCAGGGCTCCCATTCCCCTGAAGCTCCTCTTCCTTTGAGGGTGAAAGGGGTGACCCCATCCTAGGCTGGCACAGACGCTGAGCTGGAACCTCCCCTCCCCTTCCCAGCCCCGGAGTGGTGGAGCCGCCTGAGCCGTGCCGAGCTGGGGACGGAGCTCGCTGCTTGCAAATGCAGCCCTTCCCAAAGCGTTTTGGGGAGCCGGGAAGCCCGAGACTACAGGAAATGTTTAGTGCGGTTTTTTTACCCACTCTCCCTCCCAAATGCTGAGCCACTATCTCACAGGGAAACCCCTTTGCTGGGCAGGGAAATCCTCTGCAGCCGTGGAAACGGAGAGCGCTTTCCCTTGTAAAATCGCGAAGGAACGGGAGAGGCTGGCACTGGAGACACCTTCTCCAGAAGTTTGCAGCCAGCAGGTACCACCACCAGAAACCTGTGGTAAGAAAAGCAAAAATCCTGCGGATGCAGGCAGAACATCGCCCTGGCTGTGCAGGGTGCCCCTTCCCAGAAGCAAAATTGGAAACACGTAAGGTAAAAACCAGAGGAGGTTTTTTTTTGGGAGGTAAAAGGTCCGCAGGCTGCGAGCGATGTACCAGATAGAGCCTGGTGTGACGGCACCGAGGACACGGTTCCCGTGCAGAGTCACCTTTGCCTCACAGCAGAACAAGTCCCAAGTCCCCGTTTAACCCTTTCCCTCATCTGCTGCCGAAGGGCAGCACCGACTGGTGCTGTATGGATACAGGGACACCGCCTGGCACATATAAACAGGATAGGGCTGGACACATTTATGGGGCTCTGGGTTATAGTGTTAGTGACAGCTTGGGGGCTTTCCCGTAAGAACCCAGCCCTTTAGGAGATTGGGAAACTTAGACATAGAACTGGATCCTTGGAACTGAGTTTCTTTATGGGGGGTTTTGTTCTTGTTTGGTTTGGTTTTTTTTTTTTTTTTTTGTTTTTGTTTTTTTTTTTTTTGGTTTGGTTTGGGTTTTTTTTTTTCCCTTGAATGTGTTTGGGTTTGGGAGTGCCCTACTCAACTTCACTCATAGAAGTGGTAGCAAGCTAAACTTGTTATAGCTCAAACAAAAAAATACCACTGCGGGCGGGCATTGCTCTTCTCAGGCAGTCATTTTTCATCTCAGCCTCGCTCAAAGAGATCAGAAAATAGATCGGGGCAGAGAAGGCAGCCGTGCAGCGGCTCCGGGGTGAGGGAAGGCTGATTCACACAGCCGGATCCTTCTTCTTGGAGAGTTAGTTACTCTGGCTGTATCCCCCAGTGTTTGTGTGTCCCTCCATCTGTATTTGTACACTGCACAAAGTGATTATAAAACCCAAGCTGCTTCCCCGCGGCTGAGCTGGGGTTTTCTTGGTGTGTGCGGCTGCACAATCACAGATTGATGGATGTGTCGGTATTTTACGGATATTGCATCATTATTTCTATTCCTTTAGTCGCAATCAAAAGCTTGGTTTCTAACAGAAAATGTAAACGTCCCTGCTGTGAGCCCTCAGATTAGCCCTAGAATAATGTACAAATTTACCCATGCTGTTTTTCTTTGCCCCAAGCAGCCGCCCGAGTGTCAGGGTTTATCCTGGTGTCTCTGGGAACGACAGGCTGGGAAGGCAGGATCAGGCTCTGAGCGCAGGCACGCACGTCTTGAAACTCTTTGGTAAGAGCACCGTGTTTGCACAGTGTAAAGCAGTGAGGATTTGGCTTTAATTATTAAGGATTATTACGGATTTATGCCTGAGTGGTGACAGAGGTGAATTTGGGCTGCATGAGCGTTGCTGCCTCTGAGGCTGGTGGCATCCATCGTGTTCAGGTGGCGAGGAGGGGACGCTGCTCCTTCGAAATGTGGCCGAGGCAGCGCCTGACAGAGGATCCCTGTGAGAAAGTGCTGCCGGTGCCAGAGCACTGACTCTCTGCGTGGCAGCAATAAAATCTGGGACTCCACAGCGCTACGGTGCCATCCAGACGCTGTAAAGGCCTGATCCTGCCATCCTTCCTCAATCCAAATACAAGTCCAGTCCCTCTAGAAGGTGTCCTGGGTAGGGAGGGAAGGGGTTGCAGGGCAGGGGCAGAGTTTGTGCCCTAGGGGAGGCTACGGGTACACGTTTGCAGAGCTTCACCAACTCCTGAGGTGAGCAAGCACGGCATAAACAAGTCTCAAAGGATCCCGAGCTCCCCAAGGAGGAATTCCCTCACATGGATCGGCCCCATAGCAGGGTACTGACTTCAGGGATGTCCTTAATACCGCAGCATCCCTGTGGGCAGCGCAGGGGGCCTGGCCAGAGCAGCACGATTGCCAGAGCGGGGGAAAGCAGAGGGCTCGGACCCAAAGCCGTTTGCATAAAGTTTAAATTTTATTTTATTAAAAGTTTTTGGTTTTTTTTTTTAGCTATTCAGTTTTAAATACGTGGTGTGGCGCGCTCGGTCCCTCGGGAAGTGGTCATGCAGATCTGAGGTAGAAAACCCGACACAGGAGTGTTCCCAAATGCACCTCTAGGTAGTTTCACCGCAGCCACACGTCTGTCAGGCAGCGGACGGGGAGAGGGGATCGGGGGCTCATATTTACAATAGCGAACGAATCGAACCGTTCCAGTCCGGCCCGGCAGGGCAGGAGCCGCCGATCGCTGCTGGCAGCGGGAAGGAGCAACGGTTACTGCAAATGCGGGAAGGGGACACGGGGAAAGGGCCCGGCTGGTCCCCGCTGCCGACGGGGCGGGCGGGACCCGAGCCCGCAAAGCTCTCTGGCCTCTCTCCCGCGGAGCATCCGTCCGGGCGGGGGGCAGCCGGGCCGGTTCCCCGTTTCCTGCGCCTGGATGGGCTCCGGGGCCGGGCTGGGCTCTCTCCGTCATTGCACATGGAGGGGCGGGCGGGGAGCGCCGTCAGGGCGGCGGGGCAGCTCTCAGGGGTTCAGTTCCAGAGCCCAGACCTGCTGGGGCCAACCCGTCCGGCCCTTCAGCTTCTTCTCGCCGTGGCCCAGAGGCTGCGAATAGACCTCGGGCTGCTGCGGGAGAGGAGACGGGGAGAGGAGGGAGAAAGGAGCGGTCAGGAACGGAGTGGGGTCCCGGGCCGCCCGCCCGCCCGCCCCTTGCGCCCGCCGCAGGGCTGCAAGCGAGCGGCTTTGCCAGCCCGAGGACAAAGAGGGGCTTTAGGGGTCCCCACCCTGCCACCCGCCCGCTGCAGCAGGGGGAGAAGCGGCCGCTCTTGCTCCGAACCGCTCCTGTGCATGCTCGTCCTGGGAGAGCTCCCGGGAGAGGTGAAGGACAGACCGGGGGAGGCTCCGCCGCGGCCAGTCCCGGCCCCGGGGGCTGATCCTCCGCGGAAAGTGCTCGGAAGCCCACCCGGCCCGTCGGGCGGGGTGTTCTCCGACGAGTTTCCCTCCAACGAATTTTTTTATATTACTACTACTACTACTACTACTATTACTATTACTATTACTATTACTATTACTATTACTATTACTATTACTATTATTACTATTCCTGTTATTACTATTTCTATTATTACTATTATTAGTAGTAGTATTAATATTATTGCTACTACGCTGGAGAAAAAGGCTCCCGCGAGGCCGGGAGAGTTTAGAGGTTTTTTTCCCCCCAAGTCCGGGGTTTTTTCCTCCCACTCCTGGCCCACGGAGAGCAGGGACGCGGGTCCCGATCCGCCTCTTACCGTCTCCCTTTTCCTCTTGTTCTCCCTGCCGTCCGCCTTCTTGAGTTCTGCTTTGAAGCCCTCGGTGTCCCCGGGCTGGCTGTCCTTGGCCAGCACCTCCATCAGGTAGGCGATGTAGCTGGTGGCCAGGCGCAGGGTCTTGATCTTGGAGAGCTTGGTGTCGGCGGGCACGTTGGGGATGCACTCGCGGAGCTCGGCGAAGGCGCTATTGATGCTCTCCGTCCTCCGCCGCTCCTTCTTGGGTCCCCCGACACCTTTTCGCCGTCCCAGGCGGCCGCTGAGAGCCTCCAGCCGCCCCGGGCCGGCGGAGCTGTACTCGGCGGGGCCGTAGTTAGGGCTCTGCCCGGCGAGCTCAGGGGTCCCCTCGGCCGGGTTGAGCACCCAGCCGGGGAAGTAGGCGCGCTCCTGGTGGCACCGAGCTGCCGGCCCGAAGAGGAAAGGGTCGTGCAGCATGTGGTGGTGGTGATGCTGGTAGCCCCCCACCAGGTTCATGATCCGTTCCGGTGGCCCCGGGGGCCGCTCAGCAGCGCTCCATGGCCAGGCAGGAGGCGCTCCCCGCCGGGCGGGCGCGGCGGGCTGCGGGGAGCGCGGCTCCGGCGCGGGGCTGCGGTGGCGGAGGCGGCTGTGGGGTTTGGGGTGGGGCGGTCGGGGCTTGGGGTTTTGGGTTTGTTGTTTGGGGTTTTTTTAACCCCTTCTGGAGCCTCCCGACCCTGCCTTTATATAGGGCCGCGGCCCCCCCGCCGTGGAGCCAATGGGCAGGGGAGGATGCGCGGGGGCCCCGGGGGGAGCGGGGCGGCGGAGGGGGCGTGCGCCGCGCTCCGGGCTCGGGCGTTTGGGCTCACACCTCCGCCGCTTGCCCTCGGTCCCGCCTGCTCCTTGCTTTCAGGGAGAAGAGGGTGAGGAAGACCCCAGGGCCACCCCAGCCCCTGTCCCGGAACGCTTCGATCCCCGCTGCCGGGGCGGGGGTTTCCGAGCCCCCCGAGAGCCGCCGCGCCCGGCCGGGGGACGAGAGGCGGCAGCGGGGCGGGGGAGCCCCGACCGGGCAGGGGCGGACGGTGTGCGTGCTCCGGGGCTGCAGTGACCCGGGGACATTCTGCTTCAAATTCTGTGTGACCCGGGGACATGCTGCTTCACATTCTGTGTGACCCGGGGACATTCTGCTTCCTACGGGCCGAGTCCCCACGCGGTACAGCCCCGGCCCCTCCGAGCGGAGCGTGGGGAGGTGGCGGGGCCGCACCCGGAGTTTGGGGATGGGGAGACAAGGGGGCGAAGTCATTGGAGTGAGGCCGGGCTGGGCACCCCTGGGGTTGGCGGTGGCCGGTTTGGGGTGTAGGATCCCTCCCTGCACATGGGGCTCCTGGCCCACGCCTGCTCCGTGCGTTTCACAACTGCACAGGGTTGTGCACTGCACGCGTGTAGAGCACACGCCCACGCTGTGCAATGCACGCTGCACTTGTGTTGGTTACCCCATGCACTGCTGCTCACACCAATAGACTGGACACGTAGCCCACATGTACCACAAAGATGCTTCACACACCACACAACTCCCTGTGCTGTACACGCATGCCACAAACGTGTCACACACGTGCACCCATATATGTCACATACACCAGCAGCACGCTACACACACCATGTCCCCATAAGTATATTACACATACACGTATGGCACACGCACACCTATCGCACACGTGGCTTATAAACACACGTGTATGTGCTGCTCACCCATGTACAGACACTGCCTAGATGCATAGATATATAAAAATTTTATGGTCCATGCACACAGACCAATTTACAACAGGGAGATGGGGACTTATCCTGTGTTGCCCTGTCACAGCCCGGCCACAGAAGGGCTGGGGGAACTTGCTGGGGTTTGGATCTTGTACTTCACCGCAGCCTCAAACCCAAGCCCAGGGTGGGGCCCCAAAGAGGACAGCATGTCCTGCTCACCTCTGCACCCATGGGAGACAGATCCCCAGGAGGATGTGTCCCAGAGCTCGGGCTTCACCCCCAGCCCTGCTGGTGACACTGGGGCCGACCCCTGCTCTTGCTGCAGTGACTCCCAGTGAGGACAGGCTGGGCACGGCAGTGGTGATCACAGCACGGCGGGGCAGGAAGGGGCTTTGGGCCCAAGGTATGTTAGCGATTAACGGCGCTTTCCAGCGATTCATCTTGCAGCGAAGGGTGGAAACGTTGGAGGGTTGTTTGCAGGCGCTTGTATTAATCATCCGGGCTAACACACCATTAACGTCCTCCTGCATTTTAAAGATGACAAATTTTATTTGACTTCTCTCAATCACGGTTCCCGGGCGGATTCGGGAGCCACTTAAATGCCTCGGATTTTCCATCGTTAGTTGTTACAAGGCGAGTTGCAAAGGCAGGAGGCTGGGGGGGCCAGGGCAGGGTGCAAGCAGGTCTCCGGTTCTGCCGGGCCCCGACGGCTGGGGGGGAGCGGCCGTGCCGGATCTGCCCAGCTTTGTTCCCCCCTGCTTTGTTCTCAGCTGCTGCAAAGACCCCCCTTCCCCACCCCCTTTAAACAAGCGCCCTGCAAACATTTGCTAGTGATTATTCTCCTGTTAGAGCCAGGCCTTGGGTAGGGCATCGTGTCCCTGATTTCCTTCAAAACACCCATGGTTGGGTAGGATCCCCGAGCCTGGCTCAGTGCTGGTGGGAGCCCGTGCCCACCTGGGAGAAGTTCAGGGGTCTCACTTCATGCCTCACCCCCTTCACGCTGGCAGAGCATCACCTGTGGAGCCCTGCTCTTCTTAGAAACCCCAGGCTCCTCACTGAGCTTCTCCCCAACCCTGCAAACTTCCAGGTTAGAGTCTGTGCCATCAAACCCCATCTCTAGAAACATCCCCCAAAAATACCCTTTTCATCCCTATATCCCTGCATTACACAGGCCACTTACAGCCACATCCTGCTGGGAGCTGTCGCCTTCAGCCGTGCACCAGAGTCACCTCCAGCCTCCAGCCTCCAGCTAGGTAAATCCAGCCCAAGGCTGGGCATTATCTTGCTTAATCCACCCCCTGATGGAGGTCCCTGGACCCTGTGGAGTTTGGAAGTGCTCAGCTGAGCAAATAGTGGGACCAGAGGGTTGATTTTCCTTTGGAAAATCACTCTAATCTTTCGTGTTTTAATAAAATAATAAAACCAGAGCCCTTTTCATGCCGACACCTTCTAAATCAAACCAGACTGCCTTTGTCATGGCGTCCAAATTTAGCACTTCTCAAACTTTTGGTGAGTTTCTTTAATTTCACATCTCCCCACTTGCATGGGGGAGAAAACGCTGGGCAGTTTGGATTAGGTGATTTATGGCTGGCATGGCAGGAGGAACCACATTTCTCTCCACCTGCTTTCCTTCAAATCTTTCCCAGAGAAAGATTTCCTGCCCTCATGGGCAGGCAATGGTGAGGGGGCCAATGCTGCATGTTGGGAGTGAGGTTATCCTCGGTCTCTGTGAACCCCAGCACCCCAAACCCAGGTGGAGCCACCACGCTCTGCATCCATCCCCATTTCTGGGATGGCAGCTGAGGTTTTGGCCCTGGCCCCTCAGCCACCTCCTTATCAGTGCCCAGTGAGCGGCAGCCCCGGGTGTCCTGTGACTTTGACGCCAGCTCTGCTCCCCCCCTCTGGCTCCCTTATCTAAATAGGAGCGTAAATCAGGGCCTTGGCAGATGCCCTGGCAGGACAGGGACTCCATAAAAAGGGGCTCTGCTCCAGCTCTGTTTACATTGCAGCCCCGTAAAATATTCCCCTTGTCTTCCTTGTTAGCATCTCCCTGCAGCATCCCGGCACCCTCCTGCACCCACATCCCCCCACCCCAAGCTCCACTGCAGCCCCAGGGTGCAGCCAGGAGGGTCCCAGCCCTGTTACCCCACAGCCCCACACCATGTCCCCCATCAGGGTATGCCCAGGGTACCTCCTCACTTGGCCACGGCCTTTGATCCCCTCCTCAGCCACTGCAGGCACAGAGCAGGGCTGAGCCAGCTCCCCAGGGCAGCTGGGTTGTGTCTAAAGGTGCCCCTGGGTATTTATAGCACTTGCCTGAAATAATGCAATAATAATCACTCAGCACCTTCCTAACAGTTCTGCTCTCAGAGGCCTCGGGGGATGGTGGCAAAAGCCCTTGGGAAACTGAGGCATGAGCAGAGTCTGCTTCAAGGAGAGCTGCAGAGAGCTGCTCTGGGGATTATTTTCCTCCTGGCAATGTGAGGAGCGAGAGAACCTGCAGAAATGAATGAAATCAAGTCAGTTTGATCAGCAATGAACGCAGCCCTGGGGTCACAGCTAAGGCTGGGCTGCAAAAGCCCACTCAGGGCACTCCTCCAGCCCAGCAGGGTTTGCCACGTGTCCTGCTGTGCCAGTATGGGTTTCATAGAGGTGCAGTGTGCTGGGGTGCAGCACAGCTCACACTTGTTGGTGCCCATGCTCTCCTGTGCCCACACACTGCCTGAGTGCCTCAGACTACCTCACTGGGCTGCTTGATCCTACATCAGCATCACAGGAGCAACTCCAAGTGGGGTTCAGTCTGCCCCACAGAAGGAGCAGGAGGAACTGGGGGTGCCTGGATGTTCCTGTGCTCAGCAGCAGCTCACAGCATCTCCTCTGTCCACACCCCTCCCGTGCCACCCCTATGGCAACACAAAGGATGACTGCAACCATTGTCCTTCAAGAAACACCATCTATTTATGGCCAAACAGCCACTGTCTTGCGTGGATAAATCAAGAGGAAAACAAAGCTTTACGGAAAAAAGTATTAAATTTTCCATGTGCTCCTGAAGGGATGGGCCAGGCACTCGCTGTTTATTTTTTGGGTTCTCTCTTTGCTAGTACTGTAAAGTGACATTGTGTTTACAAAAGTTTTTATGTCATCAGAGCAAAGTCACAGCTCAGCTTCCTCTCCTGTGTATTTTATGTAGATGGATGTGTCTGTGAGGAACATTCAAACTAAACAGAGAGCTGGTTTATAGGAAAATGTATTTATTTGAAAAATCGTAACTCACAATTTCGGCAAAACTGGGCTCCACATTTATTGCTGCTAATGGGGTGTGGCAGCCATAAATTAACCTGGAAAATTGCTGCAGCCATTTCAACAATGGCTTATTGTGCTAATAGAAGAGCAGATCCCCAAAGACGGCTCATGTCAATTTGCAATTAGGTTTGGATGCTAACAATAGGTAAAGGGAAGGTAACAGCAGCCTAACTGCTGGAACCAGCCCCAGCATCACTGCTCCAGGCTGGCCTGGGTGCCCTGAATCCCACTTAAAACAGAGCTGTTCCCTCATCTGATTGCCCTGGAAATCAGTGGAAGGAAGCTCCACCTGCCATAAGGGGAATTTCTATTTATATCACATTACCTGTCATGGGCACGTAATTGGAGATGACAGAAAAACCCAGCCCATGAGCTCTGACTGGCAGCCCAGGTGAGTCAGGTGCTTGGAAAGCCCATCCAGTAGCTCCCTGGTTGACCTCTCTTCTTGGAGGAAATTTTGCACAGAATCAGGAGTGATGCTCCTACCTTAAAACCTCTCCTTTCCCCACTCAGATTCCCTGCTGACGCTGCTCCCCAAAGCCTTGAGGCTGGCTGCTGACCCTGGGGTAGAAGCTGCCACTGTCATTCTCCCATCCTTGATCACCTGGCTCAGGGCAGGGTTTGGCTGCTGAGTCGTGGTGGCAGCTCTCCACTCATGGGAAGTAGTGGAGAAGAGCTCCCAGATAATTCAGGTCCCTGACAAAAACCAGTGCCTTTCCCTCCTCAAACCACTTTCCACTCCCGAAGCAAATTTACAAGGGCTCTAAAATGTCCTGCTCCAGGGCATCAGCCAACTGCTAATGGCTGGGGATTGGGAAAGACATTTCCTCTGCTGAGAAGGATTGCATAAGCGCTTATTAAGGCAGCTCCTGGCGTCTTCGTCAAAAGCATCTGGTTTGGGGCATAGCTGGAGACAAACTGCTGGGGCTGGATGGGCAGAGCTGGACTTGCTGCTTCCAGCTTTTGCCTTGGTCAGGCATGAGTGCAGGTTTGGGTCATCTCCTTTGTGCTGGTGGGGAAAGGGAGGGGGGTCATGACATGAGATGTGCCTTTCTCCCCGTCCCCCTGCTCTCCATCTCATCCTGGTGGTGCCACTGTGAGGACTTCTCTTCACACTCCTTCCAACTCCAGGTACCACAACGCCCCATGTGCATGAGGGATTTCCCTGGTCCCTGCTTACACCACCATCCCACATGCCTTGAAAGAGGCTCTTCCCTCCTGTCCCATTGCTGCAGAGACCCACTGGCACAGAGGCTGACATGGCTGGGTGGGTGAGCTCCTGTTCTGCACTGTGTCCATGTGACATTGCAGGTAAATGGCTTTGTGGTGGGAACAGGGTGCTGACAGTGGTCCAGACCACCAAAATAGGTTGGGATGTTTTTAACATGGCTCTGCTGTACCACAGGCTCAGTGTGATGTGCTGGCACTGTGGAGCAACCAGAGCCAGGCAACAGCATCCTGTCCATGCTTCCCTGGGGTGGGATCATGTCCTGTTATCCCAGCCTCCCACCTTCCCCTCTGTGTGGATCCACATGGGATTTTTAATTCATTTTGTCTCTAAGACTTTCAGGGCAACTCCAGCTCTCATCACACAGTGCCTCGTGCCAGGTCCAGCTATGCCTTCCCAGCTGTGCCAGGTTAGGAGGATGAGCACAATTAGTGGTGCCTTATTATCCTGGTTATCATCAGCTCTCTCAAAATGCCAGGTTTTCTCTCTGCTCAGGTGCAGGAGTTACTGCTCACTTCCATGGGAGTAGAGGGATGGATTTTCCCTTGGTTCCCCCCACTGCATCCTGAGGTGTCTGTGCAGCTGCTGGGCCAGCCATTACAGCAAGACTCTCAAGATGGGATTTCCAAGGTTGGGTTTCTTGCAGATTGAGATGGTTTCAAGAATTAACAAGCATCTGTTAATACTTTGTTGCAACTGAAAATTATTTGGGAGTTGGGGGTTTTAAATAATTTTAGTGCTTTTTCCCACCCTTTTTTGCCCTGTTTTATTAATGGGAGGTGACAGAAGCCTCCCAGGGCTCATTATTCCCCATCCCAAGCAGGGATCCAGCACCCACAATGGCTGTGCTGCTGCCTTCACAGGCATGGGAGGAGGTGGGGGTATTTGGGGACAAAAAATGACAGAGGCACTGAGTGTCCTTTTGTCACTATGGTCCATGGTGTTGCCATGGGTATCGCTACCTCCTTGCTTTTAGGGAGTCACAGGATGAGGATATGCTGTAAAAAGTGAATCCAGACCTCCAAAGAATAACGCTTTTATTGTATATCAATATATACAGTAAATATGTGACTCCTCCTAACATGCTCTGGAGAAAAAAAAAACTGTCTGAAATGGAGCTTATTGGAAGGAAATAAATTGCTCCCATAAAAATGCTGATCCCTCCCTACTTCTCAAAACTGAAACAAAATCGTTTGCTGTGAGCTGAAGACATTTCTTCCCTTGGCTCCTGGTTTTCCAAGAAGAGCAGGGAACATGAAGGAAAAACAAGCCTTCCTCATTAAAACACGCTTAAGCGAAACTCCAGTTTTCTCTTAAACTTTGCTTGGAAACATTTGGAGCAGCTTCGTGCAAACCAGTTCTGCTCTTTGAAAGGCCATTAAAATAAAAAACACCCAACCCAAAATAGCCATCTCTGCAAGGAGCATCTTGTTTGGACAAAAGTGGTTTGTTTTACACCGTAAATCCAAACACTCCTGGGGAAATGTTGTGAAATCCGCCATGCTGGCGGTGCAGTGGCTCCAGGGATGTTTTGTGGGACATGCACAAAGCTCGTGGGTGCTAGCAAGGTGATGGCCACCACCAGCACTTCACTGCTTTTTATCCCAGCTGCTGGAGTATCCCTGGCTTCAGCACAGTGCATTTTCCATCAGGGTGAAGGCTTGTGGGGTGAGTTCTGGCAGGGAGGGAACTTGTACCAGCATTCAGCCCCACTGTGATCTTGCCCCAGAGCTCCTGTGGCCTCTCTAAAGGTCCCATCATATGCAGGAGCTGAGGACACACACCCTGGGACAAACAAAAAACATTCTCCAACAAGGTGCTTAAACCCTTCTAAAAGTTTTTTTTAACACGCTCCATGTTATACCTAGAGCACAAAAAAATGGCAGTGAATCCTAGGCCAGCAATATATACACCAGCAATATTGATATTGTATTTATAGCTAGATAAGAATATTCTTGCATATATATAGCAATATTTTAATATATAAAAATAAATGTAAGTCCAAATATAATTACAATTGCAGTTGTAAATATAAAGAAAAATATATATATAGTGTGTATATATATATATACATTTATGGTGCTGCTTTTTCTGCTAGTGGTATCAATCTGTGCTTTAGGCACAAATATTTCTATCCCAGGGTCTTTGGCAGTGAAGTTCTGCCATGCAGCTGCCCCTCCTGTGCAGCCAGCCCATCCCAGTGAAGCCCTGCTGGGAGCTCAACACTCATGGAATTAGGGAGAAGTTGTTCCTCATGGATTTGCATGAACTCGCCAGATTATGAGGGAAACTGGGATTCTCTGGATGGGCACTCCTCCTCGCTGTGGCTCTCCAGGAGGTAGCTGGCCCAGTGTCATCCTCTCGATGCTGAAATCGTGGGGTGGAAGGTGGTGAGCCCCCAGCCCCGTGTCCTCCCGCCCCGAGAGCTGCCGCCACTGCCTTTCCTCTGGGGGGGGAGAGAAGAGGCTACACTGCTGTGAAACTGCAGTTTTAGAGGGTAGTGGTTGTTTTCTTGGGCCAAAAGGACAAGAAACATCATGTCTAAAGATGACAGGCTCGATTTGCTGTGTCATTAACCAGAGCCGAAACTCTAGCTGGGCTGGGTCTCCTGCGGGCCGCGCGCTGCTTCCCGTGCCGCTGCTGAGCTCTGATCCTGCCAGATAAAGGCCTTTGTGGGTGCATTTCTCTTGCTCAGACCTTGTTTTAATTCCATGGATGCTATAATGCAGTCTATGGGATGAGGAAGTTGTTTCTCCCCCTCTCCCACATGCATCTATAACGGATGAATGTGCCCCCTAAAATGCACTGGCTCCCCAGCACACGTGCGCTCCCCAGGGTATTTGCAGGGACTTCAAATAAGCACAAAGCATAACCCTCCTTCTCACCAGGAAAAAACCCTCTCATTCCCAACCTTCCACAGCCTTGAGATCTCATGGAAATAAGCCCCAGGATCCAACCCAGGAGTGGTGTGGTGACAATGGTGTGAGGTACAAGCAGCAGCAGGATCAAGAAGCCCCACAAAAGCCCCATAACCACCCATCTTTCGGTCCTGGCTGTGGTTACAAACCCCATTCCGGGTTAAAAGCAGCTGCTGAGAACAAAATGTGGTGGATGAGGAGAGCAGCCACCAGCCAGGTGAGCTGGGCTGCAGCATCCAGCCACACCAGGGGCTCTCCTATGCTTATGGACACCAGCACCTAAACACAAAGCACTTTTTAAATGAACACGGGTGCTCTGGGCTCTGAGCAGCCCCTGCCTTGGCAAACAGAAAGCTGGAGGTGACAGGGCTCACATGGAGCTTGCTGGAAAGGCAGCAGTGGAGCCGGGTGTGCCGCCTGCCTGCGCCGCGTGAGCCGGCTTAGAGCACAGTAGGAAAAAATACCGCAATAGGCAAAGCATCTCGCATTTGCCCCTAAGCTCTGGCTCTTCCTGTGCTGATAACAAGCCCAGTAAATCTCCTTACAGCAGTGAGACATTTTTTTCCCCTCTCCTTCCCTCCTCGCAGCCTTGTCAGACCACGCTGGCTGTGGGAACTGTAGTGGGGCTGCCCTTCTCACCCCTCTGTGGGGAAGTATCCTAAAGCATGCAGCCCCCCGAGCATCTCAGCAGGTTCCAGAGGCTCCAAGCCCTGCCCCGAGGTGTGGGAAGGAGCTGGGTGCAGGCAGGAGCTGTCTCCTCTCTAATTGCCCCCAGAGCCCTATGGTTGAGCCACTTGCTGCTATCTCAGGCCATCACAGCTGGTGCTGGGTTGAGTCAGGAGAGATGCAGGCTGATACAGACCCTCTGTCCGACTGACAGGGGTGCAGGGCAAGAGTGGAGGAGGAAAACCTGGGATACACATGTCCAAAATCTCCCTGGCCTTAGTGCTTTGGCTGAAATAGGGAGCTTAGGCAATGAGCAGGTTCCCACCAGCAGTGTGGTGTTCAGTCCTGGGCTGGATGAGTCCCAGTGACCTGTTAGATGTAGCTTGTGACCTGGGAGAGTTTGAACCCGCCCAAAGCCAGGCAGAAAGAGCATTGCTGCTCTGAAAAAGCAGCTCTGGATGTGCTTGGCAGCAGGATGGGAGTTGTGGTGGGATACAGGGTGTGGAGGTCTGTCCACAACAGGGCTCATCATTTCCCATGCAGGAGATGGCCATAGAGCTGCCTCCCAGTTGCTCTTTTTATGGCTGAGGGCCAGGGCCCCTTTTTGGTCCCACCATGCTGCTCTTCCCTCCCCACAGCCGGGACCCAAATTGCCCCCAGCAAATGCCACCATGCCATGGCTCAGCTGCTGTCCTGTTGGGATCTTTCTCCTTTTTGCATCAGCAAATGCTGTTCATTTTCCTCTTCCTCTCATGAATTCCTCATAAATTTCCTGCTGCCGTCTCTACCAGCGCCATGTTCCCATTAAACCTTGCAGGCTGATTGCATCTGTCAGTGTCACTGTCTGGGGCTGGAATGTGTCACCCTGCTCCAGAGGAGTCATGTATTCAGCCATGGCAGAGCATTTCAGGACAAAGCACTGGGTTGGATCACGGTGGGACAGTTTTCCTGCAGTGGCAAGCACTGATCCATCTCGTGGAGTGGGAGGAAAGCACCGCCTCTGGATTCTTTCCTATTTATTTTTCCTAAACAGAGAACTGAGAAGTGCAAGAGTCACCTACCAACAGGATCCTGAACTTTGCTAGAGTGTCCTAAAGAAAGGGAGTTTGCTTTGAAAAGTGTTCAAACCCCATGAGTCTGGGGCAGACATTTTTGTCCACTGTCCTTGTCATGTCTCACTGCTTTTGTCCCAATTCATGGGGTGCCTGGTTGGTGGCAGGGGTGGCCCCAGAGCTCCATGTACTTTGGGGTCCCTGCTGTGTAGTAGCAATGGCTGAGGCTTGTAGGGTCTGGGATGTCCACAGTAGTGGAGGAAGCTGGTACAACCATGACCCAGCACCACCCCGGGTCCCTGCAGGCAGTGGGGACAGGGAAACTCTGGTGGTGGCAGAGCAGCAACGGTGGAGAGCAGCCAGCTATGACACTCCCATGCCCACACAACGCACAGTAGGTCCCTAATGCTGAGGAGAGGGGTCTCTTGAGCTATTAGATGTGATAATCAGACATTCAGGGTTAAAACATAAAATGAAAGGATGCTTCTGCTCTCATTATCCATGTAAGTGTGCAGCCCATGTGCTGGGAAATACCTCATCCCGACCTTCAGGAATTTCATCTCCCCTGTCCCTGCCTGGGGAGATCTCATCTCACAGAGGTGTGTGTTTGGTGGGGCATGGAGTGAGATGAGGAGATGAAGGCACAGCTGTAACCTCGAGGACAGCCACCCTTGTGCAGCAGCTGTGCAGCAGGAGCGAGTCATTCCTGGCACAGCAACGGACTCACCTGCCTTCCTTTGGGATACATACCCTTGGATGGTACCGTGCCACTGGTGACAGGTTTCCCATTGCTTTTCCCCAGCTACCTGTGCTGGTGTCCTCTGAGGGGGGGCTCAGATGAGCTGGGAAGTGCCTCTCCCCAGGGTGCTGCCCGGTGACCTGCGTATGGTGAGGGTGGAAGAGACAGTCAGTCTGTGTTGCTTTGTTTATAAGAACATATTTGCAGTGATTGATGTCTGAGCTGGGGAAGTATGCTTGCAAGTGAGACTTTAAAACATGAATCAAACAATGTTTGGAATATGTATGCTGCTCTGTCAAACATTTCTCGGCATTTGGAGTCTGCAGAGCCTGCGCGTCCAGAGGTACCAGTGCCTGTGCAGAGGTGTCTGCAGGGAAAGCATCCACCCCACTGTGAGGGCGAGTGTGGGCATCCTTCAGCCTCACCATCACCTCTGCACACCAGGAGGCTGCTGGGAGCAGTTCAGGGTTTGCACCCGTGGCCAGGGGTGCACGTGGAGGTGTCCCATTAAGCGCCGTCCATCACGGGACATTCCTTTACGCGACGCTCCTTACTGCCAAGTTGTCCCTTGGGCTTACTGAGGAATGAAAGCAGCCCTGAAGGACAGAGTCAGCTTTCAGGCTTCCTTCCCCTCCAGATAACCCGACTGCCCGTGGAGAGAAGAAAGGTCTGGAAGAGGCGGGCCGTATCCAGATGTTCACTAAGTGCATTAAGACCCTCAGCCAGAGGAGCACATGCTTCAGGTTAAGCCCCTGAGCAGTCCCAGCTGCAGCAGTATTAATAAAGTCTTCACTTAATCGCATACTGAATGCTCTCCCTGATAAGGGCCAGCATAGTTTATGGTGGGCAGGGAATCTTCTCAGGGTTTCTTTTTGCATGTTCTGCTCGGGAAGTCCTGTATGGGCATCCCTCCACACTGGCATTCCTGCTGCCATGCCAACTCCTTTGCCCATGGAGTGATGTGGGTTTCCCAGGTAAGAGAGCTGCCTGCACCATAATGCAGGGATTGAGGATCTGGCCCCATACTTTCTGGAGCTCTGCTTTCTCTTCCATTCAGAGGGATGTTTCACTTTCCATTGCCCATGGAGTAGGACTGGACATGGCTCATCTGGACAGAACCAGCTGTTGAAATCACTGCCAGATCTTGGAACAGCTCTGTCCCAGCTGCTCCATCCCACTTCCTCCAGGTCTCAGGGGGATACCTTGTCCTCCTGGCCCCAAAACAGCCCTCAGCCACCATGTCACCCCACAGAGAGGATCCAGACATTCTAGTTGAGCGGGAATTTGCACACATGACCTGATGGCATGAGGTGATGTGTTATGCTCAGAGTAGCATCCTCATCCCAGTAAGCTGTCCTGGTGGGCAGATACCCAGGGTAATGCCAAGCCCACCTTTCCTGGGAAAGGGATTGGTTTGGAACAGCCTGAGAGGAGCAGGTGCCAGCTGGCTGACATTCACTGCCCATAAATGATGTATCCAGCCCCAGACTGGGTGAGGGCATTTGGAACAGAGAGAGACACCAGAAACTGGGCATCCCTCCAAGATGGGCAGGCCTTCCTCCTCTAGGTTTTCTGCCCACTGCTGCCCATGGGGACAGCAGGTCTGCCTGTCTCATTCCTCCTCCTTGCCATTATTTATTTATTTGTTTTCCCCAGGAATCCCACAAAAAAAACCATTAAAGTCTCCTGTTCCTCCACCCAGGCACGCCACTCCTTGTGCAAAGTCTCTCTGACTGCGTGCATGGAAAACACATCCCACGAACAGATCCCCTTCTCACAGGTCCGCTGTCGTTGCCTTTTAGCACAACGGAGATTTATTCACTCCATGGGTATTTTTAAAAGGCATTTTTTTTATAGCTGGGCTTCTCCTACTTAGGGAGATTAGGAGATCATATTTCATGACTTCTTGTGGATCCCCTTTCGCAGGTTCTAATGAACTATGGATGAGTGACCATGGTAATCCAGTCTGTGCAGGACCTCATTAAAGTCACCAAGGCCGTTGTAATAACTGGCTACATCTGATCACATTACTCCTTTAAATCGCTGATTCCACTGGTATATGAGAGCCTGCTCCAGCCCAGCACGGGCAGCAGGAGCTTTGCTCTGGGCTCTCACCTCGTGTGCTGCTAACGAGGCACAATTTGATTAACTCACATTGCAGAAAGGCCATGGGATTTCCCTTCACTGTTTTACTCAGCCAACCCCAGCCAGAGCAGGCAGTGTCCCATCCTGCTGGAAGCAGGTGGATGGTACAAAGAAACAATCCAGACATTTCCCAGTTATAAACAGAATTTTGGGAGAGGGCTGGCAAGTGGCTGTCTGGGGCCACATCCAGCCTTTGGCTGTGTGATGGCACCAGGAGAAGTGACACTTTTAACTCCATACCCTGTGAAAAGCAGCCTGGAGCAGCTGCTGGCTGTCCTGGCTGGCAGCTGCCTGCTGCCAGCCTTGCTCTTATGCTTGCCCCCCCGAGCCCATGGCATCCCCCACAGTGGCACGGCTCACAGACCCAGAGCTGTGGGATAGATCCCACCACGGAGTCCCACTAAAATGGAGCCCAACCCTCCAGTAAAACAAGCTGCAGCCCCTCTGGCAGTGGGGTTTGCCCTCCTGCCCCACACTGGGGTGGTGGTCCTGACCCCTGCCCGTATCCCTTCCTTACTGAAAGCAGATGCAGGCAGCTCAGCAAATACCCAGAGGGGTGGTGAGGGGGAGAAGAGAAAAGAAAAAAAGCCAGATCCATCTGTAAAAACCCAGGCAGAAACGTTTCTTTGTCTTGGGAAGTGTCAGCGAAAGAAATTCCCTTTGAGGGTAGGTTTGTGTTTGCAAGACTTCAAACCCTCATCTGGACAATAACAGCTCCTGCCTACGGGAATCGGGGCCGCGAGTACCGGCCGAGCCTGCGGTGTGAGAGGTCCGGACAGTAATTAGGGCTCTGGCGCTGATAAGGGCGCAGAGCTCAGCCACCTTGGGCTCTGCTCATGCCAGAGCAGTGAGTGTGCATCCCGCCCCGGGTGCGCAGGGCCCCGGCGGCGCGGAGGCACCGCGGGATGTAAACAGCCCCGGCCAGGGCTCTCCATCCATCGCTGCCGCGCCTCGGCACCGGCACCCCGCGCTCAGCCGAAGCGCGATGTGCTCAGCAACCATGGCAAACACATCCTCGCTGGCAGCATGGCACCAAAACTTAGGGAAAAAAAAAAAAGTTTGGTTGGTTTTTTTTTTTTTTTGTCTCAGCCACCCGCGCCGTGCCAAAGCCCTGCAGCTCCCGCTCAGCCGTGGGTTTGCCATAGGGCACCAGCTCCTGCCAGTGCGTGGGTCCCGATGCACAGGCACACCCAAACACCAAAAAATCCCGTGTGTTCTGGGTTTTACAGCTGCTGAAAACCAAGGATCTGCCTTTGCTGCCTTCTCAGCTCGCTGGCAGGGAGCCCCAGGCTGGCAGGGGCTGGTGCCAGAGCTGTGCAGCCCCAGGCTGCAGAAGAGGAGGTTGATGCACAGGACTGTAGGCAGAGGAAGGCCGCCGGGGACTTCTGATCATCTCATTAAGTATGAGAACGGCACAAAATAATTGCTCGTGGTTCAATGCAGTCCATCTGTGTGGGATTTTCTCAATAATAAGTGCATACGGCCTGGTTTTAATGTTTTTCAACGTTTTTTAAACTGAAACATTTCCTAGTGCCGAAGCCCGGGCAAAAATCAGTTCCAGCCCTGGGGGCAGTGAGGGGATTTAGAGGCACAAGTCTCAGGTTGACTTTTAACAGGGTTCGTACAAACTATCCTGCCCATAATGCTCGTGTAATTGATGCTTTGGAATACTCCAAGGAGGCCAAGGTCCTCTGAGGCTTTGAAAGTATGTTTTACAGTACTTTCTGATGTGATATATAAAAAGACCCTGATCATGAGTCAGGCAAGCAAAGCTCTTGAGAGTGACTTAAAATTATTTACATGCACACACCCCCCTTTTTAAGTGATCACACTTAAATCTTTTCAAATATTTGGGATTTTTTTTTTTTTAAGAAAAGCTGATTTCTCATGCAGAAAACAGAACTTCAGGACTCTGGCAGTTTTGATGTAAAAGCTGCCCCTCAGCCAGCTGCAGTGATGCAGGGAGGGCAGGACACGCTGGCTGGACAAGATTGGGCTGTCCCTTCCTGCAGAAGGGGTCATACCCAGAGCTGATGTGTCTTATTTCCCTGCAAGATGCAGGTTGAGGCTTAACTCTGGCCATGCAGTGAGTGACTGCAAGGAATTTTGCTCATCGGGATGGATGAAGCAATGGGCTTGGTCCTTTCCAGTTTTTCCCAGTCCATGAAAGCCAAACAGGTAAATGGAGCATTTTCCCTGGGATAAGGGAACTTAACAAGCATGTTGCAAACACACACATGCCTGTTAAAGTCATTGCTGTTAAAGTGGTGCTCTGCCCCTGTCAAATTTCTGTCCTAATAATTTCCCCTTTTGGTGAAACACAGGGCATTCCCTGTGCCACCTTGTCCCCAAACAGAGGCTACACACCCCGCCCACCCCACTGCTCAGCCCCATCACCAGCAGCCCCAGCCCCTCCTGGTGACTGGGGAGGGAGTGAGGAATGACCCTCCTGGTCCCTTATCAGGCTTGTGTGCTTAATCCCTGTTTTAAGTGGCACGGAGTTAACTGGCTCCCTTTCCTGGGGCATTGCTCAGGGGAGAAGAAATGCTCCCCACGAGGGTCATGGAGACGCCCCCATGGCCCCTCTGTGCCTGCACCCCAATATGAGGGTGCCAAAGCCCTGGGAGCAGCCAGCCCTGGCTGTCTCACCCAGCTCTTTCTGTTTGGGGCTGCCTCCATGAGACAAAGCATTCCCTGTGCCCCTGTCCCTGCTGTCCTTCCCATCCCACAGCTCCCGTGGGCATAGCAGCACCCACCCCACTGACCCCCTGACAGTGTGGGCTCAGCGCTACACTCAGGGGTTATTTTGGGGAGGTTTTTTTCCTGGGTAACTGTTTGGAAGCTTGAGCAGCGCAGGAGTCCGAATCTGGCCCGAAGCATTTCAAATATGCCTTGCCCTGGGCTGGAGCACCGAGCCTGCCTTAAGTGGGCAAGGGATTTAGTGATCACAGCCTCCCATCGCCCTGCCAGGGCCACGGGAGCACAGCTCTGGCCTCCAAAAATACTCTCTAGAGGCTGAATATTGCACAGATTTCCACCTACCCCTGAAGGCCACAGTGGGAAACTGGGGCTGAGCTGAAGCTGTGGCTCCTGCCCCAGCTGTGGCTCGCATGATGAGGGCTGGCAGGGTTTCCAGGGCCTGTTGGTTACTTGGATGATAACTAATTGTTATTGATAACTAATTGTTGTGATTAGTGATAATCCAGGAGAGAGAAACAGGAAAGAGAAAAATTGGATTTTGGGTGTCTCTGCATCACCCTTGGGGGTGCTTCCAGCACAGTGGGGAAGCAGATGGTGTTTCACTGAGCTCAGCATTTTGGGAACTGCCACCAAAACTGAGAGCTTCCCTTTCCCACACATTTACTGACTGGTTTGGGTTTCACAGCTCTCCCCAAAAATATATAGTGGGAAAACCGGTGATTTTGGTGCAGAAAAGCTACCAAGAAGCTTCATTTAAAGGTTACAATGTGCTTATGTGATCCAAATCATGCTGGTTTGATTTGGTTTTGGAGGAGACACTTTCCAGATTTAACCATTTTTTTGCTGAGTCCTTTCAAATCACAGAATGTGAACTTAGGGCACAGAGGAAACATCTCTCAAACATGGGAAACCAAGACATATTTTTAAATGGCACTTGGACTTTCTCAGCCCATACTCCAGGCATCCAGACTTACCTGAGTTGATTGGAGTTTGATTAGAATTTATTAGTAATTTTGCTTACCTCCAAGTTTACACTTTTTATAGTGAATATATACTTCTCCAACAATTTTTTTTTGTTGCTGAGAGGCAAGGGCAATTTGGGCCATGAAAAGGAAAGGGTGGAAATGGGTTTTTTTCCCTGGATGGCTTTGCCAAGAAGAGGGAACTCCATGAGCAGTGGAACCTGGACAGCATCCACAGCAGGGACATGCACTGGAAACAGGGTAATCCATACTGGAAAGGGGGTGACAGGCTGGAAATGGATGACATATGCTGGGAAAGGTGTGGTGCATACCAGGAAGATGTGGCATACTGCAGATGGGGTGACACATACCAGGATGGGGCTGACACTCACAGGGAAGGAGGTGACACAAGCCAGGATAGTGGTGACACAGATGCTGTGGAGTGTGTGACACACACCACAAACAGGTGACACTTGCTGGGAAGGAGGTGATGGACATCCAGAAGGAAGTGACAGACATTGAGAAGGGAGTGACACATGCCAGAAAAGACATGATGCCCATCAGAAGAGCAGGGCAGGGCCCTGCTCCCCAGCCCAGCCACTGCAGAGGGCACAGGGCACCCAGGGTTGGCGTGCAGCAGCATGGCCAGATCATTTGGTGACAGGCCACCTCAGCTGTCACACACATGCCCACGTGTGGAGCAGCTCGACAAGCAGTGATGCCTCACTGAGCTGCTCCCCTCTGCCCAGCAGCAATACCCACCACTGGTGCTCGAGCTGTGGCTAATGTCCTTTCACCGTGTATTATACAAATAATATAAATAACGCCTCCTCGGACTTCAAACATGCCACTTCAGATGTATGGTGGGAGATTACAGAGTTTGTTGAAGCTCAGGTCTTCAATCATCTGGGCAGTTTCGAAGCTGCTCACTAAAATACAGATCAATGCTTCAATTTTATGGGAGGCCTGTCCCATGTGACCAGACTCAAATCCCTTATTTTATGGCTTGCTTATACATTCCTGGTGAAAAACGGTTTACATTTTGGGCCCCGGGAGCTCTCCTAAATCAGCTGCCAGGTTTTTGCAGCTGGTAGTAAAGGGAAGCGCTGTCATCGGGCTGCCCGGAGGTGAACAAACGAGCCGCCAGCCACGGGACTGACGGCTCGCCCCGACCCTGCGCCAGCTCCCCGGCTGCTGCTGCCACAGGGACACCGATCTGGCAAGGAGACACCGCCTGTGACACCCTGGGCACCCCTCCAGAGGCACCATCCCCACAGCAGCATCTCCCCCTGGGAGAGTCCAAAGCTTCAGGACTTCGGAGACACTCAGATGAAAGGGTTAAGCCGGACTGGGCGGCTGGAGAGGAGAGGGATGTTAATCCCCCGGCTCTGGGCCTGCTAATTATTTGCTGATTCAGTTGCTGAGCAGAGTCCAGCTCCAAAGCAGAGCCTTGACCCTTGCCTGCTGTCAGCACTGGGGTGCTGATGCTCCTGTGGTCAGTTTTGGGGTGCTGGGGCTCAGGCTCACCTGTTTTGTCCCAAGAGGCAGAGCTGAGCTCCAGCTGTCCCTCTATCTTGAGAGCAGCAGTGTGTCACAAGCAGGTTTTGCAGGGAAACTTAGGCACAGGTTATCCCTGGGCAGACCCAAAGGAATCATGATTTTATCCTCTTTAATTTTCCAGCGGTGCTCCACCCTTTCCCTTCACTAGTAAGCATGAGAAAGGGGGCCAAGGGCTTGCTTCTCTTTGAGGACCCTGAGCCCCAGCAAGGAAGGGAGCTGCCACCCACCACGGTGACACAGGGACCTGCAGGAACACAGCCCAGCGAGCAGAATTTGGTAGCACACCCACCTTTTCCGACTTCATTTCTCCCCTCCTTTAACAATCTCAACAAGCTCCCAGCATTTCCTGCCATCCAAGATCCCCGAGTTTATCACTAACCAAGTCCCCTCCTAAGCCCATAAACCCCATTGTCAGCTGCCACCTCAGCCCGTGTTGTGGCAACTTCAGCACTGAGCTACGGCCGTGACACGGGGCTCTTGCTGGGTGAGCAGAGGTGCCTTTGGTGGCTGTAACTCCCACACCTTTAAACACCTCCTTGCCCGGCCCCTTCCCAATGGCACCGTGACAGAAAGCAGCTGCTGTGACAGAGAAGGGAGCTTTGGGCTGTGGAATAACGGAGGTGGAAGGAGCCTGAGGGATGAAGGTGGGTGCCTGGGTGTGCTGATGGGGTGATGAACCCAAGCAAACCTGAAGCAGTGGTGGGATGTGGTGCTGTGGGATGAGAGGATGGCTGAGCCCATGGGCTCAGTTTTTCCCTTCCATTGCTTCTCACTGAGGACACTGTCATGGGAGCAGGAAGCCCCATGGGGAGGCCTCATCTATCCCACTCCCTGGCTCTCCTGTACAAGGTTTGTCTCCTCATGGGGTTACCACAGATTTTCCACACAGTAAATCTGTGACAGGATGGTTGGATGAGATGCATCCAAAATCTGTCTGGGCTGACCTGCTCCAGTGCCTGCCCAAATGAACTTTCAAGGTACCTTGGTGGCATCTTGAGGAAACCCAGCTCCTTTACACTGACTCCTGACCTCCTGGTGTGTCAAGATGCTTGTCCCCTGCTCTGAGCATGGCTGGGTAGGATTACCTGTCCCCCACTCTGGTAACGGCCAGCAAAATGCCAGATAATCTTATCCCACCCCTATTAAACAAAGCTGAATTTCATTTTGGAGGAAGCAGACAGCATCCTCCTGCTTCCACCTATTTAGGGGATAGCTAAAGCTTTGGGTTTTTTCTCTGTTGCAAATGGGTAGCTTTATAAAGAACAGAAAAAGAAAAAGTAAAAAATGGCCACATTCATCTTGCCTTGAAAATGCTGCAACTAAATCAGTTCACTCCCAGAATAAGCTCTGCCTTCTTTTTGTGGTTGACTCCTGCCAGTGCTAATTGGAGCCAATAGGCACATCACGAGGGGAGCAACCCCCTTTACAGGTAACACTTCAGCCTGGCGAGCATGTTTACAGCCTTATTTCAAAGCCTTAAGGAGGAAGGATCTGTCATAAACCCTGGCAGCTTTCACTGAGCAAACAGCACTGCTAGAATAGTTAAACCCCCGGCATTTGGGTGGAAAAATATAGAAAACACGTGTGTTTCCATGCGAGCTCTGCTGCTGTGCAGAGCTGGCTTTGTGGCAGTGCAGGGCAGCTGCGGAGCCTGGCATGTCCCAGGTGATGAAGAGCCATCTCTGGCAGAGCTTAAGGACACTATTAGGTCTGGGTGACCCTGAGGACCCCCTGGGACCCTCACTCTGCCTATGGAGGTTCATCCATATAATCCCAATGCAAGGCTTAAGGAGATATATTCCCTTTACTGTGCTTGTCCTAAAATGAGCCCTTCAACTTTTGGGGTGCCTGAAGACAGTGATCTAGAAGAAAAGCACCATTCCCAATTAATGAAGGAGTTAGGTGTTGGTTTGTTTATTTGATGAAAGAAATATCTTGGGGAAACTGCACAAGTTAGCCAAGACATTTTCAGGATTACTTTTATCTGAAGAAAATAAGGAGAGATTTCCTGTAGTAAAGACATCAGTGAGGTTTACAGGAAAAGCTCTGTGCAGGTGTTGATGAATGTGTGAAGGAGCCATGCTCAGGGACTGGGATGGGGGGACCATGGCCTGCACCTGCAGCTGATGCTCCTGATGCTGGGTGCTGCATCTCTTGCCATCTGCTCAGCCATCCTCAGCTGTAACATTTGGGGAGAAACTCAGTGTAAATAACTGGCAATAAATCAGCTCTTCCTTGTGCAGACCCCCCTGATGGTGCCCTTTGTCAGCCCCCCTGCACACAGTAGCTGATGGTGCTATTTCCCACTCTCTGCAGGGTTAGGACCTCTCTGTCCCATCAGGGCAGGGAGTAGGAGGCTGGCAGGACTCCAGCAGGGACACGACACTGCCACAAGCCTTTCCCCAAAGATGAATGGCTGCCAGTTTTCTTAATCCAGCCACTTTGGAAAAATTGTTTGTTCTCATCCTGTTTGAAACAGCTTCAAAGTGGCTCCAGTCTAGACTGTGCCAAGATAAATTACAAACCTAAAGCACTGATATAAACCATAGGGGAAGGAGTCATTTGCTCTAATGTAATTAAAACAAGATATCATAATGTATGTAAGTATGTATATGTGCAGGCAGGCTCTCCTGGCAGGGAAGGAGCAGGATGCTGCCAAGCTGTCCCCAACAGAGACAGGACTACCCCTCCTGGGCTGGGGGGTTTTGTCCCTTTAAGGGGTGGTTGAGCAGGAAGACCACGCCTCCAGCAGCTGACAGCCAGTCAGGCTGTGACAGGTACCTGTGACATCACTACAGCTGCTAGAAAAGGTAAAGGCACTGAGCTCTGCTGAGTGGTGGTTGGATGTTGTGGTTGGACATGATCCTGGTTCATGGTGGTTGCTCACATCCATGACCCCAGTTCATGGGGTTGGTTCCATCTGTGATCCTGGTTCATGGTGGTTGGTGATGCACTTAATCCCAGCTCAAGGTGGTTGGTTACATCCGTGATCCTGGTGTGCAGTAGTTGGTCATGCCCATGATCCCTGTTCATGGTAGTTGGTTACATCCATGATCCTGATTCATGGTGGTTGGCCATGCCCATGATCCTGATTCATGGTGGTTGATCATAACCATGATCACGGTTCATGGTGGTTGNCCATGATCCTGATTCATGGTGGTTGATCATAACCATGATCACGGTTCATGGTGGTTGGTTACATCCATGATCCTGGTGTGCAGTGGTTGTTCATGTCCATGATCCCTGTTCATGGTGGTTGCTCATGTCCATGATCCCAGTTCATGGTGGTTGGTTACATCCATGTGTGTATTACTCATGCCCATGATCCTGGTTCATGGTGGCTGGTTACATCCATGATC
>JACBWW010000246.1:34937-60187 GCA_020086605.1 Lanius collurio | reverse complement strand
TTGCAACAGCCATTTCATGTCATTCTCTTCAATTCTTTCTTTTAAATAAATTAGTGTACAGAGACACTGTAATTTGCCAGCCACAAGAACTTTAGAGCAGATCTATTCATTAGACTCCTTTAACTTGCCCACAGCTATTTGTATGATTAAAATTACTCCTTTAATGCAAATGACAACAAAACAGCCCAATAAAATCCAACTTCAAGCTTTGCCATAAGGAAAACTAAAAGCTTTATCATGTTTTCTCCAAACATTAGAGCAACCACCTTCAAAAGTGATACAAGGTGGTCATTGCAATAGAAGCCCACGTTGCAGCAAAATAATAAAAGCAGTATGCTTAATAAACAGTAATATCTTATTTGATCTAATGCAAACAGATATTATCTTTAAAGTGCCCCTTGCTTTGTAAAAGAACTATTACCAGTTACAGTTGCACTCCTGCATTACTGCAACCAAATCCCTGTGAAAAAGAATCCAGCCCATGATAAGGCAACAGATAACAAAGCAGGAAAATATGTTTGGTTGAAATAGAAACACAAGGCTTGGAAAGCTGTGAAGAGTTTTACCCCCCAAGTCAAAATCAGGCACTTCAAAGACAATGTCTTTACCTGAACTTGGTCTGCAGACTAAACTGCACAAACGATTTAGGCTCTAAGCCATTCTGTGGCAAAAAGTCAGAAAAAGTTCTGGTTTGTTTTTTAATAAGCAGTTTCTCCTTCCCTTTCAAGGGCTATGAAAGATTCTTCCAAGGTTTTAGTGAAAAATATTAATTTACTCTTTAATTAGAATGGTTAAAAATGTTCTCCTTCAGCAGAACACAGCCAGCAAACAGTATTCACAGCAGACAGTATATTTGAGGCCACAGTAAAACACAACTAGGAATGCACATAATGCCAGACAGCAACTTCTGATTATAGTTTATAGAGTTGGTGCCACTGAAGCCTTGTTCTAGAAATGCTTCCATTAGTTTAATCACTTTTTTTAGAGGTTGTGTTTCTCCCACACTTTGCAAAAAATAAAAGAGAAATCTGTAAATAAGCTTAATTACGTATTTCTTCATTTTCCCAGTACTTTTGCCAACTGTGCCATCATGACTGATCAAACTTTCAGTGATCTGAGTAACTTGCATATGGTCTTTTAAAATCTTACAAGGCTTATTGTGGCAGTGTGAGTGGCTGCAGCAACCCTGACCTCAGAGGGAACAGCAGTACCCACACTCTGGTGGTGGGGCCCCAATGGTTCGAGACTGCCTCACTGGTGAGGGAGAGAGCCCATCACCCCTTGCTTAGGTGAGTTGCCTGTTTTAGTCTGGTTGGTTCTTGTTCTCCCCTCCCTGCTTTATGCACGAGTTTGCCAATATTCATTTCCCTCAGTGAAATACGTACCAGTTCTAGATGTTTCTCTGTCACTCGGTACCCCCTTGGCTACCCCCTCCTCTGAGTTATCCCCATCAGTTCCCTCATTGTCAATCCCACCTCCTTCACCTTCCCCTTTGGCTGACTCCCTTATCCCTGCCTTTCCTGCCCCGAGTAGAAGACCCCCAGACCCTCTCCAAAATTTGCTCTTTGTCCCTGGAATTGTCACTGCAGAAAACATGCTTGTGGAACCCATACAAGGTTTAGAGGGTGCAGCCAGACCTCTGGGCTCCTTGTTTGCTGGCTTAGTGTGCCCTCAGCTTAGCAGGGTATTTCTTTCCATGTAGTGGCTAACTGTAGAAAATATATATGGGGCGCTGTGCTCAGTCGGTTCAGGGATGATTTCTACAGTTCAAGGCAGCTCCTGAAATGTGCAGTTTATTTGCAAGGGTTGTGGGTGCAGGAGCTCTGCTGGAGCTGCCACAGCTTAGAGCATGGCCCAGAGAGAGCGAGAGAGCATCAGGGTGAGAGGGAAGAGTAGAGAGCTTAAGAGACGAGAGATTAAGAGAAGAGAGTTTAAGAGAGCTAAAAGTCTGGTTCCATGATATTCTATCTCTTCCTATACTGAATATGGTAATATTACAACATCCAATCAGTAGAAGACAGAAGTCCTTATAGAATTTACATACAACCTATCAAAACTACTACATTACCATACTGTGTTATATTTTAACTCCTAAAAACTATTTTCTAAAACTACTTTTTTCTTCCCTGCCACGCTGGCAGGGTTTTTCTGACTCTTGGACTTTTCTGTTTGCTGAAGCATCCTCTTCTCTGCTAAAAACATTGTTCAATCAAGAGGGATTCTCCTTCAGCTGGCTAGTTCTTTGTTTTTTGGTTGTACATTGACTAACAGCTTGGTATCTTATATTTCAAAGCTAGCTTTCATTTCTATTTCACTTACAGATTTTATATTTCCAGAATCTTTTGCCAAGCAGTCATATTTATAAGGTTTCCTTATTTCATCCTCCCCAACAGCTAACGCTGTGTTTTTATCAAAATCCTTCCATTTTTGCAGGGATTTCTTTGCAAGAATGAAAGACTCATCTTCAGTGAAACACAGAATGAGAAAAGCAACCACTCAGAGCAAGTGTTTTGTGAGACTTCTTTTGAAAGAGGGTTTAAATAAATAATTTAAAACTTGAGCTGCAAGCACGTAAGACAAAGTCTTCAGCTTACAACTTCATCCAAAAAGATGCTTGACCTCTACATGAACAACTGAGAGCCCCATTTCTGTCAGCAGAAACAGCATTTTTTTATTTATTGACATTAAACATGGTGTCCATTACATTCCCCTAAATATGCACACATTTTTTTTCTAAACAAATTACTTCCTTCAACAAATATCCACCACGGAAGCTTTATTACAAGTCCACAAAACTCAAAGGCTTTGAAGACCACTCAAAAGTTAGACAACTGACTATTAATTCAGTCTTTGCTCAAGCACACTGCCACTCTACTGCAACTAGAAAACTCCAGAGAGGATTAACTTAATAACACTACACCTGATAAAAGCGTGATCAAAGTCTTAATTTCAGCACTCATAAAACACAATAGATGGGCAAGACACTGATTTCTTTAAGAATGATGCAGGTTGGGCCCTTGGAGTAAGAAGATGCTGGTTATGCCATTTGAAACCAGGTCACACTGCACCAACCTTGTAACAGCACTACTGGTGTGTGAGAGAGATGAATAAAATGACTTAAAGTGACTTGTAGCAGGTAATTTGAATGGAGTGTTGAATCAAATGTCTTCAAAGTTTGTGTAATGCAAATAAAACAAAGATGATGGGAGACATTATCTCTCCTCCAGACAAAAACAGCCTTGCCTGCCCTTTCAATCTTCTGCACCATTTCATCATCACCAGCAGAACGAGCATTATTCTGGAATGGTGGGAAAAGTCTGAAAAAAGAACATACCCCTCGTTTTCATCTCCAAACACAAGCAGCAGATGAAGACACAAACACCAGCCACTGCACTACCCCACAATGGCTCAGGATCTTCCCAGCCACGCCACTTCCAATGGCCACCCTGCTTCCCCAGTTCTGCTGAAGGCTGCCATTCCCAGAGACATCAGAAGCAAATTATGTGACTTCACCCTCACCCACCCCAAATGCCTTCAGCAGCAAGTTCAGCTAAACCATCTCAGTGAGAAATCAGCAACAACAGAGTGTATCTCCAATTCACTGCCTAAATTATGGGGAATCAACCTCTAAAAAACCAGTTGCCTACAATAATATTAAAGTATTCTATGTTACAGTAAATTCAGGCTATTTCTCTGACCTTAAAAATCAGACTCTAAGCCAAATTAAATACATGCTGATCAGCATGTCGTTTAAAAGTTACTTATTTTCCAATTAAAGCAATTTTTCAAAAATGCTGAAAGCGTGATTCAAATATAATACCTCTTTTAAATAAAGATCTTTCTAGATATGCAGACTTACTGATGATGATTACAATTACATTAAAGAGTGTATTTTAACACAGCAATACAGTGCAAATAAGTAGGCCTATGGTACACAAAATTCCAGACAGCTGAATGCTATGCAGCCATCATTAAATCTGTAAAAATAATGGTACAAAAGCAGTGTTATACTTTATTTCTAAGGAGAATCCAAGTATCATACATAGGAATTAATCTCAGTGTTCTCAAAACACTGTGAATTCAAAGGTTGGGAACATATTTCACTCATTTAGTTCTAAAACTCATTTTGTTACAGCCAACCCATTGAGAGAAAGAAACAACAGTGCAGACTTCTGTAAAAAAAATAACAATTTGGTAATGGCTTTTTATATATACATTAAATTTAACTAGTATTTCAAGAGGAAGAGAAAAGGTGGAACTGAAATACTGCCATGCATATTAAAGGCAGAATGTTTCTCACCAGAAGGAAAAAGTGATCTGGCTCCCACCTCCTACACCATTTTTGCTCTCTCTGTACTCTTCAGAAAGATAGATTTTCCCGTGCAAATTCAAAATTTAGTTAAAGCCAAATTATGCCTACTAGCCAAAAATACTGTTTTCCACTGCAATGAAATAGAATTGCTAGACAAATCTTTGATCTAATAGCTTGCTAATGACAAAATTACAAAAACCTTGGGCTTTAAATATCATTTTAAGTCTCATGCAGTTCAGTCTTCCTTTCCCAGTTACACTGGCGTACCACTGAGGAATGTGGCATGAAAAATCCAAAGAAGAACTTCAGCTGCAGCATTAACTAATAATGTTAGCACTGACTGGCCACACCAGAGAGAAAGGTTAGGAAAAAAATGAAACAAACCCCATATTTCATTAGTTTTGGTCTAATCCTCAACTTCCCCAGTCACAAAACTGCATTTTACAAAACACATTTCTCTCCTTCAAAACCCAACTATTCTGTTATTGCTACGTGACATACAGAAAGCATTATCACATTTTTATTTGTGTATTTTGCATGTTATTAATCTGTAGCAGTGGTCTCTCAAAAGTAAGCAAACAGTTCTTCACAGGAACTCCACAGTCACTGATCCCATTCAGGTCTGCAAGAGCAGCCAGAACTGAGCACCACGAGCCAGGTTCACCACAAGGACAGAACTCAGAGATTTCCCAAGTGTGAAGGCAAATATCAGCCTCAACATTCAGCCTTGCTCTGGAGGAGCTACAGCTGCAAGTGAAGAACACTTTTTGTTCAGCATCTCTTTTAAATTAAAGCTTTCCCATGATGAGGATTGCTTCCTCCAGATCATGGGATTGATAGGAGTTGTTCACTTCTGATCCTGTGCCTTTTTTCCCCATTTGTAGTTACTGCACAGAACAATTCTAGCACAGATTCAACACTAAGCTGTAAGAGTGTTGGGGAGGATGAAATAAGGAAACCTTATAAATATGACTGCTTGGCAAAAGATTCTGAAAATATAAAATCTGTAAGCGAAATAGAAATGAAAGCTGGCTTTGAGATTTAAGATACCGAGCTGTGAGTTACTGTACAACTAAAAAACAACAGGCTGGCCAGCTGAAGGAGAATCCCTCTTGATTGAGCAATGTCTTTAGCAAAGAAGAAGATGCTTCAGCAAACAGAAAAGTCCAAGAGTCAGAAAAACCCTGCCAGTGTGGCAGGGAAGAAAAAAGTAGTTTTAGAAAATAGTTTTTAGGAGTTAAAATGTAACACAGTATGGTAATGTAGTAGTTGTGATAGGTTGTATGTAAATTCTATAAGGATTTCTGTCTTCTATTGATTGGATGTTGTAATATTACCATATTCAGTATAGGAAGAGATATAATATCATGGAACCAGACTTTTAGCTCTCTTAAGCTCTCATCTCTTAATCTCTCGTCTCTTAAGCTCTCTACTCTTCCCTCTTACCCCTATGCTCTCTCGCTCTCTCTGGGGCTTGCTCTAAGCTGTGGCAGCTCCAGCAGAGCTCCTGCACCCACAGCCCTTGCAAATAAACTGCAGTTTCAGGAGCTGCCCTGAACTGTAGAAATCATCCCTGAACCGACTGAGTACCCAGCGCCCCCTATAGATTTTCTACATAAGAGAATGTTTTATTTACACTTACCCAGCTGAAGGATGAACCAGCTGTTCATCAGATGTTTTACATTCATACTCTTCCTCAGCAGAGAAACCATTACCAGCTTCATTGTTTACATCCGCTTTTAAAGGCTTAAAACTCGGGTCTAAACACTGACTGTGATGTGGTGTAACCAATTCAGTGCTTCAGCATCCCTCAGTTCTAACAGAGGGCAGCTAAACAGTTCTGAACCTTCTTGTGCACTGTGTGAGTGAAATTGTGACTTTTTCAGGTCAACAGTCCATAGATCACCTCGGCCACTGTCAGCTTGTGTACAGAACCTGTGAAAGTGAACCTGTTTGCCACTGCTTCTGCTATGTGTCCCACTAAACTCCAAGGTAACAACTGAAAAAAACATTAGAGGAATATAATAAGCACTAAATGAAGCCTGCTTTTAATTTCATGCACCATTATTTGCTGAATGTTTAAGCACAAGCTGTCTCAAATCGGAGGTCTTTGTATTTCATGATACATTAAATTACAGCATCTATATTGAATTTTTAAAGAAGCTGCAAGGGAAAACACATGCACTTTAAAAGATTACAGGGGAGATTCTAAGAAATTAAATAAAGGAGGATGCCACAGACCAACAAAATCCCAATGCTTTTGATATGGGGAAGCACAGGGAGGACCTAGACAAAACCTTGTGGAACATCACCACGTTGTGTTCAAGAAACTTCAGGAGCACTTCACTATCTTCTGAAATCTTTTCCACTGTGTCATAGAGAAGCATAATAATGCTTCCATAGTTTGTTTCCTCTGCTAGAAAACCACAAAGGATACACCACAGCTCAGAGTGATGCAGCACAAAAGGAAACTGTCATGTACTATATAAAGGAAACTATAATGTACTATAAAGTAACTATAATACTGTGCAATGCCAGTCACAGTCATGTTACTGTTGAAGTATGAGGCTTTTTCCTCCTCAACAAGCATAATTAATTATCAGGAAATTCATATTCTATGATTCCTAGCTGTCCAAACTCCTGCTCAGAAGAAAGGATTTTGACACTAAATTTCTAGAAGAGAAAGTGTCAGTGTTATCCTTCTGGTATTACCTTTCTGCAGACTTTGCTCATCTGAAGAACGGTTTAAAAATACAAGAATAGAGAAACATATTTCTGCTACGGAAAGAACAAATATCAGATTCCAACTATGTCTTCCAGCTGATTGTTTTCTAATACTTCATAAGAAATTTTAAAGTACCATTGGTAACGCTGCCATTGTTAAATGCCCGGATTTCCCACCAGTGAGATGACACAAATATTTACTCTTAAGTCTACATTCCACAAACTTGGCGGCATTTGAAAGGAATGATGAGTAACAAAATCCTCTGTTCTTCTGTTTGGAAGGTATTTGTGTTTACAGAACACCATTCTTCAACTGTGAACCAAGCCTTTCGTGCTCTTTGACTAAAGATATGGAGCCCACTCAATTTACAAAAGTCTAAATTTAATTTCTCTCACCTCTGACTAAACCATCAGCTGTGCATTCTCCACAGTAAGCTGGCTCTGAGAAAGGATGAGAGAAGCACATCTGACACGAGTTTGCTCATCACCTGCTGTTTAAACAGCACTCACTGTCTAAGCCAGGCATTCCCTAGCTGGAAGGATTCCCAGAGCTCTGCAGAGACTCGGAGATTCCTGTAAACAGGAAGCACCAATCTGATGGCAACTGCCAAAATCAGCTGTTCATTCCCCTGATACAAGTAACACACATTTTGACTGCTGATAAAACGTTCTAGCTCAGCTTTGGTGAAGGCTGGGTTTGTTTCAGCCTTGGTCCTGTATAATTCTGGTGCCAGTTTGACAAGACCACAAAACAGGGCTCTGAGGAAGGCAAGGGAAGCCTTCATGCCACCAGCAAGGAGTCCACTAGCCCATTTTATCCTGTTGTTTCACAGTAAGAAAGCCTGCACCACACCACACATCCTGTGCTATCCACTAGCACATCCCTTATGAAAAGTCACAGCAAAAAAAATCTATTTAGTATAAACCTGCTGTTTTAAGTATAATGCACATTTTTAACTGTTGCACTGTATTTGCCACATATAACTTTGCATTCCATCTGCAGAACTGCAGGGATTTCCAGAATTTCTCTACCAGCTACAAACGCAGTACTACATCACATGAAACCAGCAGGATGTATCTGGATTTTGATGTTTTCCTTGATCAGTCTTCATTCACAGGACAGCTGAGCACAAACTAGATTTTTGTCTTCTAATCCAAGCACTTCACCTACACAAAAAACAAAGGTGGCTGTGCCTTTTTTCCCACATCAGCAGTGCCCAGAGAGATAACTGAGCAGATTGTACACATTCCTACTGTCAGGCAGCAAAAGTTTGCAATGCTAAGTTTCTGAAAATACAAGCCAGACCTGTCCCAAATTAAAACATGAAACTCTAAAAAGGAATTATATAAATGTTATATAAATGATTTTTTCAATTTTCTTTTCACGAAGAGCATTAATTTGATCCTGTCTCTCACTCTTTTCACTCCCTGCTGTTCAGCTGAGTTTAGTGTGCTTTCTCAAGGCAGTAACACATCCTACTGCTATAGCCTGGTACCTCCACCTGTGCAGCTCCTCTCTCTCTGCAATTGATGGTTCAGGTATAACGAAAACTTCAGCAACATTTAATATTCTCTTATCTCCAACAGAAACATTTTCACATTTCCAGCAAAGAACACAATATATGTATCACATAGAAGCCAGTTAAGATTTTAAATTAAAACATCTGTAAGCAAAACGGAGGCTAAATATGTTTGCATCAAACAGCAAAAGGAAAGTTGCATTTTTTGCTTACCATTACCAAACAGAACAAAAAAACCCCAGAGAACTCAAAGCAACTTAAAGAAGGCACCTTTAAGTAAAAAATTTTAGGTTTTAGGGTTTTAATCAGTCAGTCTCTATGAATTACTTCATCAGCAGCTTTCCATCTTGTGTATGTGCATGCACTAATGTGAAATTGCAGAAGGCTACATACAATTTGTGCCTGCTTTTAGTACTCTTACCACAAACAGCACAATACATTTTGAGAGTGTGGACTAAAGATCCGACTTTTCCTAAAGTTAGGCCACTTCCCTACAACACCTGCAAAGCAGGACTACAAATTAGCACAGCTCTCACAAGCAGCCTTCCTAAAGGCTTCTTCTGGGTACACAGATTCCTAATTTTGGGCCACAATGCACTGGAATGAGTGATTAAAGATAGAAAGCTACATTTTTGCTGCTTGGATTACAATCTTTTTGGGGAAGACACAGAGGGTTGTGCACTCTTAAAACACCCACCAGTGACAGCAGTATGGCAGCAGATTATCAAGTGCAGTCTTCCAAAGTGAAGGTGACTTCCCCTCAAACTGTCCAATGTTTATGGTACTGAATCCAACATGGATTCAATGCTATAACAAGAAATCCAGAAGACCAAGGGCATCAGTCCCTGGCACCTCAAAAGGGGTGTGTATGTCCCTCTTTCAGTTCTAATTAAAATATCATAAAATGAGCTTTGCAGTACAGTATACAAGTATTGTGTTGTCCTTAAGAAATTTTGAAGACAAAAATTGTCTGTGGATTCTAAAGCTTGAGAAATTCTAAGGGTTATGAAGACATTGCAAGTCAACATATATGCCAGAAGCCACACTGGAATTTTCAAAAGGGCAAGATTTTATGGTTATTTTAAAACTCCACATTCATATTTTGTTTATGACCTGAGGAAAGAAAACAAGATCTATATTTACAAGAAATTGAAGACATATTGCACAATTCTCTTAAATCAAAGAAAAAACTGTTTTTTGAATAAAGTCTGTTTCACTTTTTCAAGAAATTAATTTTATGATGTAAATAGCAAACCAGAATCTGTCTGTCCAAAGCATTTAATTAGAACTTGAAATGTTCTAATAAGTTTTGAGGTCTACTATTTTTAAAAGGGTTAACATGATGAATAATTTTTACTAATGCTCCTAACCCATCAATTCTAAAATATGCAATTGTACACCACAGCCCATGATTCAGACAGGAAATTCTTTCTTCAAACCTCTCCGGGTACTCTATGACTCACATAACAATTGAGGTATTTCCAAGGGTTTTCCTTTAAATTTCCTAATATATTCTTCCGTAGTTTAACATTTTTCAGATGTAACACAACATTCAATCTGAAGCCAACTGCAACACAAGGCTTCAATAGAAATCCTGAGAGTAAGTATATTTAATAGAGTTACTTGCATTTTCAAAAATGTTGGGTGACATTTAGGCAATCAGGACCACATACTTACCAATAAACTTATTTTGCATAGTCTCTAGGAGAGCTTGGTGGGCATCTTCTGTTTGCAAAGCACAGGAACATTCTCTGGCCAGTATGGTCCGGACAAGGTGCTCTCCACAACCTAAAGAAATATTAAGATTGGGAATAGTCAAAATATAGATATCACTATGAGGAAACCCTGTCATTAATTTACATCATCACATTGATTTGGCTGTGACGATGCAAAATAATGACAGTTTCTTAATAGTGATGCATATGATAAGTTTCTGCCTTATTTTTTTTTTAAAGGCTGACACCGAGTCACGCAAAAATTCAACTAAGTCAGTGGTTTTCTCACAATTTTCCTGAAATTTTGAGTGCAGAAAAGTCATAAACCAAACAAAAGTTACCTACAGAAAGAAGAAACAGCAACACTGTCTCTGACTTGTCATCTCTATCCAGATGGAATCCTCTTACTGATCATTCTCACGGGAATGATCCTTGCATGCAGCTCTTCAAACTGAGAACCACTTCAGTGACACAGTAACTCCTTTTGCTTAACAGAATCTCCTACTTCTTCCACCGTCTGATTCACCCTTTTTTCAACAAAGGAATACATTAATTCACCCATGCTTTTTTTGCCAAAGTGGCTGGTCATTGGACTCCTAATACAAATTCCTGTCATTTTTAAAGGTTTCTCCTTAAGAAACTAAAAAAGCTCTGCAAACAACCACTTACTGCCTCAGTGCTTTCTGTACCTACCCCCTGAAACCTATTTTTGGTGAAGACAAGCAGGTCATTCCTGCTACCACTTGTTCTGTAGGAACACTTTCACACACCTGCTGTTTTTTCTCCTACATCCTTCTCCCTTCCTGTACTGTGCCTTGGGACATGCAGCTGCAGCCAAGGGGCACCATGCATGTTTACTGCATCAACTGGGGTTTTTTGGACAGGAAGACCTTCTGCTGATACCTTCTCCATATAGATCAAGGTCATTACACTGCTTAGGCCTCCCATTTGTTGACATTTTTTCTCAATGGCAGGGAGGCAGACAAAGCAGCTAGAAGAGGTCTAACCAAGAGCCAGGTGAACTGTGTTATCCAGTGAGGACAGAAAGAAAAGCATCACTAATGAAGAGTTGTAACCTCAAATTATCTAAATTTAAGCGACTACACTTTGATCAGATTTGTAACTTACCAGGGCCTAAGACTGCATTAGTCATCACAATATACAAACAGAAATCAGATACAGTCAGTTCCCAATTATATATAAATATTTCTAGCACATTTCTCATTAAACACAACAAGATGATGCCAGCACTGGAACCATAAGAAAAAAAAAAAAAAATCTGCTATAATCCAGTTGGACTTATTAGCTCAGGTACAGAACTCCATAAATACACCTACACAGCCTCCAGAAACAAATTTATGGCTGGAAACAATCTGCTTGCTTCCAAGTGGCAGGGAGCTGGAGCTGGGAAGACATCAGACCTAGGCTGGCTTCAGACAAAGGCAGCTCAGTCTCCACAGGTAACTCTCACTTTACTGGAAGCACCAACAAGCCCAGAACAGAGACACTGGCTGAAGCCAGCCTAGATGTGGCATAAAGAAAAATATAATAATTAAACCCAACCCCAAGCAGCTCTAGTGCAGCCTGCTGAGTCTCTCCTCACTGTGCATATGCTGAGTTTAGAGCACTGACTGGTTTGGGTACAACATGGCACAAATACATTGGCAGGTCTGGCACTGTGTATTGGAGCTACTCACAGAGTGATTTCAGACTGGCTTCTTGTTCTTTTCACCATTTTTAAACCCTAATTAACATGGCAACCCACTCGAAGAATCTCTCTCTCTGGCTATTTGTCACACAATTATACCCTTCCTCTTAAATGCACAGTGATTTTCCACTGTTCTTCAAAGATTGCTAAAACAGAAGGAAAAAAGAAAATTACCCCCCTCATTCAAAAGATTAGAAAAATCCCAATAAAGCAATAACCAACAAAAAACCATCCTCTGGAGCACTACAGATGCATCAGATGTCAGAGAATCAGTCCAGGGACCAGACTGCTGAAAAACTGTGTACATGTTGTCCCAAAATCCTGCTATGCTCAAGCATCAAAAAAAATACCTTGGTCTTCAGTTATGTGTCCCTGCTAAAGGGCAGTGTCTCCTGATTAATACAATTCAGCTAAACTGAGTTGTTTGAAGTGGGACACTTTGGCATTGAATCTACATACAACTGGCACAACAAAAAGACAAAAAATTCTTTGTATAGCAAACAGATTGAGTAAAAATCAGTTACAAATTTAGGGGAAAATGAAGGAGCCAAAACACTACAACAGTTACACAGCCAAGGGAAGTCGTTCTTGAGAGCACAAGGGAAGAAGTGTTTTCATCAAGACTGTCAAGCTCTCAAGTTATTGAGAGAAGTGTCCTGCTTAGGGGATAATCTTCAAGAGGCTCATGCAACAGAGCATCCTCTGCAGCTGCTCACAGAGGGGCTGTCCATTCATTTGCCTCATTATAACCACACTCTAAAGCTTCTGTCCACAACACAACTGTCAGTTATCTACTATTCATTCCAGACAAAGTGATGTATGAAGAACAAGAAAAAAACCCACAAGATGCATTTTACCCATAGATCACAACACCCATAGATCACAACACGGACATCACTTTTTTTAAACGAAGAAGGTTTAATTAATATGATGTCTTGCTGTAAAGAACAAAATTAAGCAGGCATTTACTCCAGCAATAACTAAGAAAGCTGTTTTTTTTCTTGAAAAAAAACCTGTTAGTACCTTTAAATATAACATGTAATACCTTTAAATATAACTATAGGAGTAAGAAGCATGGGATTTAGAGTAGGAATCAAACAAATGAGACACAGAAATCAGAGTGAGCCTATGCATCTCCAATGCATCAAGTAATAAAACCAGATGTTACTACTTCACAATTTTCAAGTATTTCCTAAATTGGCATCAAAAAAAAACAATAGCCATTTTTTAGCATGACGTATAATGTTATTTCCCCCCCAAGAGAATGACTTTATTGAAGAGTTCCCATAACATCAAGTCTGCTCCAAAAAAAATTCAGAGAGAGAAAACTTAGTATGGGTTAAGAACAGCTGCATCCCACTGATGTGATCCAGGATCAACCACAACAAAAGCAGCTTTGCAATTCTACGAACACATCACACATCTCTACATCCCTACAGACAAAGTTATTTCTTTTTGTCGTATTTATGTCAACCTATAAGGCAGCAAACTTACAGAGTGCTGCTGGCAGTGTATAGAAAAATCTTTCAACACATCACTTGCTGGCAGTCTGCAGGGACAGATAACTAAGGAAAACAATCCCCCCATTTGGAAAAAAAAATTTTTACTGTAGTTTTTGATGTAAGAACATCTATTTTTGAAGGAAAAAAAAGAAACAACTAAATAAAAAACCCCAAAAACAAACAAACAAACAAAACCTAAGCACTGTTTCACGTATTTGACCAGATAAAGGCTGAGAACAAGAACTACACTTTCTATTCTCTCAAGTCAGAACCAAACTTCTCAGAGGTTTAGCAGATTTATACATCTCTATAGCCTCAAACTGGGGACACACTGTAGATAATACCAGGACTAGACACAAAAGGAATGTATACATTACTACAACAATCAAAACATAAAGTTTACTTTATGTATGTTTATTAGTACAACATACAACATAAAGTTGTGCGTTCAAATTTATAGTTCCAGTCACTTTAGTCTAACTGCCAGCATTAGCCAACTTCCAAAAAAATTGTATTAACATGACTCAAGACAGCAATTACAGTCAAAGCTACTTGAACACGTTTCCAAATCATGCACACAAGTTGATGAAAATGTAGATCTGGTTCATTTGCTTAACTCTCTCACATTATACTACATTTAACTGCATGTGTTAATACATTTGGCACTTCTTTCCCTGAATAATACTAAGATCAAACCAACAGGGACTCCTACTAAGAATTTTTCATTTCTACATTAAAGTCTCAAATACATTCATTTTAGTAACTTTCCTGTAAACAGAGTTTAAATCATTTTATTATCCTTTCCCAGTCATGATGACGACTTCTTCAGTAACCTGAAGCTCCTTATATTTCAGAGATGAATATTTTGCAATGACAGACAAATGCTTCCCTAAGACTTCACACGAGTGACTCAAATGGAGATGACTAGCTGGAAAAATTTACTGGGTTAAATTAGTGCTTCACACTGAAATAACTGTTTCATATAGTAAACAAATCATCTTCCTAACACAGTAATATTTTGCAAACACCATGTTGTCTACTTGTAACTCCTCCACTGACAAAAATGCTACTGTTGGAACTGCTGTTGGAACATGTTTGCAGGGCTAAGGACAATTAATTGCCTTCCTCTAGGATTGCTACTGGCAAAGGGAAAAATGCTTCTACAGAAAACAAACAATTTATAAAGACGATTTTGATAAATCGTGCACGACAAACTTGGTGACCTTCTTCAATGGGGTTACAGGATTGGAGGGTAAGGAAGAGTCACTGGTGCCATCCACCTGGACTTGGGCAAAGTATTGGACACTGCCCTGCACACCATCCTTACCTCTAGGTTAGAGAGACACAGCTCTGATGGGCAGAGTGCTCAGGATGAGAACTGGCTGCACAGTCACACTTAGAAGAGTTGAGGCAATGGCTCCACGTCCAAGTGGACTCCAGGGATGAGTGGTGTTCCTCAGGGGCCAGTTCAATGTCTCTGTCAGCAGCAGGGACAGTGGGATGGAGAGCAGGGGCCGATGACCCCGCACTGTGTGGGGCAGTCACACTGGAGGGAAGGGATGCTGTCTGCAGGGACCTGGACAGGCTGCAGAGGTCAGTCTGGGTGAACCTCCTGCAGTCCAACATGGCCAAGAAGAAGGTGCTGCACCTGGGCCAGGGAAACCCCAATCACGAATAGAGGCTGGAGGAGAAGGGATTGAGAGCAGCCCGGAGGAAGACTTCGGGTTTTTGGTGGACAGGATGCTCAACATGACCTGAAAATGTGTGCTTGCTGCCCAGAGAAACAACTGCATCTGGGGCTGCATCCAAAGCAGGGTGGGCAGCAGGGGAGGGGTGGGATTCTGCCCCTCTGCCGGCTCAGGTGAGACCCCACCTGCAGTGCTGCACCCACTTCTGGGGTCCCCAGCACAGGAAAGATGTGGACCTGTTAGAGCAGATCCAGACAAAGGCCATGAGGATGATCCATGGGCTGGAGCACCTTTAGTGGAGAAACAGGCTAAGAGCATTGGCTTGGTTTAACCTGGAGATGGAAAGGCTCTGAGGAAACCTTCTAGGACCTTCCAGGACTTAAATGGGCTCCAAGGAACATAGAGAGGGACTTCTAACAAGAGCATACAGTAACAGGATAAGGGGGAATGTCTTTACAGGGAAGGAGGGTAGATTTAAATTAGATATTAGGAAGAAAATCTTTACTATGAGGGTGGTGATTCACTGGAACCGGTTGCCCAAGAAAGTTCTGAATGTGCCATCCCTGGAAGTGTTCAAGGCAAAGTTGGATGGGGCTGTGAGGAACCTGTTCTAGTGAAAGGTGCTCCTGCCCATGGCAGGGTGTTGGAACTGGATGGGCTTTAAGGTCCCTCCCAACCAAAACCATTCGAAGATTTTGTGAAAAATAAATAGATATGTACAGATATTTTGATGCAAGTTTCTAGCCTCCTAGATTAAAAGAAAAAATATACAGATTTCTAAAGGCTCCAGAGGTATTTGGTAACAGATTCCTATGACAAGGGAAGGAAAGAAGAATGAGGCTTAATAGCCATAACACCATTATTTTGTAAACAAACTACAAACCCAAACAAAACTCTAGAACATCCCAGAAAACCTGTCTTCAACCAGAAGCTTCTAGTCCTGCCTGAAAATCATTTGAAGACCATATACAAAATCACTTGAAGATCATACAGAAACATCAACACTGATTTTCAGAGATATCTTGGATCACGCCACAATACAGTTTTTAATGCAGTGTCTCTTTCAAAGTGCCAGGAAGACCAACAGTGAAATAGAACTTCCCTTTTCTCTGGGTATTCATATGCATAATTGCTGAGAATAATACAATTTTACCTCCTGTTTTAATACTCCTCATTGATTAATGCAAGATTTGCACAAGAACACTCTGAGAATCTACAACCTTGGGGTTTTTTTCACAGTCTCTTCCTCTTCTGTTGTCCTACTATAATTTAGCTGTTATGGATGTATTGGTAATCCCCTCAAGTTGCTATTTCAGCAGTACTAATTTGCTACTTAGCCTTTGCACAAGTTCCATAACAACCAAGTTACAAGGGAGAGGGGTTGTGATGTTTTTGTCTTTTAAGATTGTGAACATCTTCAGCTTTTAGCTATTACATAAGATACTATTTTACACTGCATATGATTCTGAAAAAAGGTAAGAAATCTGAGCTGTAATTTTGAAATGTTAATCTTCCTGTACCAAACAGTAACTAAAACTGTATAAATAAAATAGGTAAACAAACCTTAACTTGCTACAGACTCTGATCTTTCTTTTGAGTTCCATGCAAGAAACTAAGGATTAAATCACTGGGATTTTTCCTCAACATAGTGACTTCTCAAGTAGATTTCTAGTGCTTGAAATAACTACAACAAGAGGAGAAAGAACCCAGCTGAACATCCCATACAATGCGTGCTCTGCATCTTATAAAGCCCCTGCAATGGAACCAAGATGGCAAACGAAGGGAAGGCCTTGTGAAAGCGAGGGCCTCTGAGCAGCGTGTCAGAGAGAAATTGTTTTTCTGCTTCTTTTGATGGGAGATGCTTTCAAGTCAGGAAATTAGAAACAGGTGTGCCAGAGGGCACACACACATCCATGCAGCACACTGAAAAACACGCGTTTTCAATTTTCAGACATGAAAGAGGCTCCTGTTGAATGGAAGGAGAAATGAAAATGCAGTTTGCTTTCTGTGAGCCATAAGCAGAGAGCTTATGGAGCTTTGACAGGCTGCTGGAGCCTGTCTAGCTAGGAGACACACAGTACCTCGACACAAAGTGTTGGAACTTGTTTTAAAGCAGTACAGAATGGAAACTTGCATTACTCACATACAGTCAAGGATGGAAATATTAATCTAGTTTACTCCACTGCCAAAGTATGACTCTTCACTTTTCAGAAGCTAAAGACAGAAGTTACAGGTTATCTGTATTTTATCATCTATTCTACACAGCAGAGTCTGAACCTGGCCCTGTTGTTTCTGTCCTGTTAAGCTTTGATGTTATTTTCAATTCAATAGTAGTCCCTAAAGTGTCAGTTAACAAGTTAAAGAACTACTATTTCTGCTTTATTTCCTGGATAACTTCTAGTTATGCCTAATGGAAACACAGTGAAACCTCTATTTCAATAAGCTCTGCTTGTCATTTCCAGCATCTCTAGAAAGAGCTGACTAAAAACTTGCAAGCTAGTGATTTTTAAAAAAAAATACAGTACTATAAAAATATTTAGTTGGCAAGACACTGATACAGGTAGTTACATATTGAAATAAAATTTTAATGAAGACATAAAGTGCTGCAGTCTAGCAGAATGCACTACAGTATTAAATTAAAGTTACATAACTTTTAGCTTTTTTTTTTTTTAACTCCTATCAGCAGCTGTATCTTGTCTTCATACTAGCAGGGGAAATTTTTAAATTACTGACCTACTGCCAGAAAAAACACCTGCAAACAAAGTCCTGTCCAATTCCTAAAGCACTGATCCTAGAGGGATCAATGGAGCACATTCTTGCTGCAGACAGAATATTCTTAGATGATTTACCTACTAAGAAAATGCAATGGAAATTTTCCAACAGGTTGAAACTTTAGTAAATTTGGGCAGGTTTCAAAGACAACAAAAGACAAGTTCAACATGCAGACAAACTTGTGTCTAAAGTATCTACTCTAAGAAAAGGCAGGAAAACACTTATGTCTCTAAGTTTTTAATATGGGAAAAACAAACTAAAATCACTCTAAAGAACAACTCATTCAGTTTTTCTACAATTTTACAGACAAGAAAAAAAAAAGGTTAGAGAGATACAATGCCAAATGAATGAAACCTTGAGTTCTAAATAGTGGTAAATGGCAGATAATTCATTAAAAAGCTTTTTGTTTGAATTATTATGAACAAAAGGAACTCCAGATGTACCTCCTAGACAGGTTAGAATGAAGAAAAAATGTAGGTCCCTTAAAGAGGATGTACTTTTTACATTCTTCGTTACATTTAATACGTTTTGAAAGATTAATTTAAGCTAAGCTGTAAAGAAAGAAGCAAACTCTTTTGCCTGGGCCTTCTTCAGAAGCTTTGCTGCTACTGATCTCTGTAAAAACACTACACCTCTCCAAACTACATCACTTTTGTCATCTAAAACTTACAGGGTAAGACAGTAGCTTACGTGTTTGCTAACTAAAGGTATACAACCATTTACTCCCAATCCCAGAAAAGTGTTTAAGACATAGATGATGCCATGATGATTTTTTGCCTTTTCTTTTATACCCCTTTTATATATCTTTTTATAGCTTTTGTATTCTAAGTGTTTTTTAGCCTACATTCTTAGACTTATTTTGTTAAATTAGGAGACTAAACATCTTAGAAGCCCCAGACCCCAAGGTCCTCTCCAGAACACCTTCTGTAAACTGAGATAGAACCACCCAGGGAAGGTTCCTTGGGGAGGGGGGCTTGCTCGAGCCTCTCATTGGGGAATCTTTGATAGATATGCTAATTAGTAAGACCTATAATGATATACCCAGTCTATTGTGTGTGTGCATTGCAGTGTGCATTGGGGTGCATTCCACCTGGGCGTGGTGCACCTAAGGATCCTTAAAATAAATACCAAGGTAAAAATCCCTTTTTCCCTTCTAACCGTGTCTGACTCTTGATTTTAAGACCAGCAAAAGGCATCATAGAAAGGGAGTTCAGGTTGCCACCCTCTCCACTTCACTTTATAACCCTGCACCCACTCCAAGCCACTTGGGCAAGGCACAGGAACAGGGCCAGGTCTCAGTGTCCAGAGCAGGAGCTGGTGCTGCAGCACTGCTGGCCCAGGTCACAAATGTGCTGCCCTGTGAGCACTGGGCCTTCTGCAGGAGGCTACAACTTCCACAAGCCCAAGCTGGCACCTTGGAGCTTACCTGGTATTGTAACACCAAGTCCAATTAAAATTTCATGCAGCAATAAGGACTCTGATTATTGTATCCATCCAGTTCTGCTTCCCAACAAGCCTTCTGAAGGCAATTCAACCAACCATTTGGATCACTCTGAGGACAAACCCCTCAGCTTTGAACACTGCAGTTCTGTGGTTAATTGACCACTCCTCAGTGCCACCATTCCCACAAACCATCTCTGCCTGGGGCTTCTCCCTCTGCTCCCAGACTCATGGTGGTGGTGAGTTAGTTCACACACCACATGCTACAGCACCAAAGCCTCCCAGCTGCACCTGGATGCAAAGGCTGAATGAACTTTTGACAGAAACATTCACTTCATAGGTAAATACTGATCTGTCTGGAGATAGAGCTCTTCTTCCTCCACCCTGCCCTCTGGTTCACAGTAACAATGACATAACTTCTCTCCTATGCAGCTGCTTCATCTGTGATGCATTAAATTACCTCTTTCCCCCCAAATCTTACAGGACCAGTCTGATTCTGACAGATAATACATATGCCTACAAAGAGATTAATTCTATCATAATATCTATCTCACACAGTGTAGCTCAAACAATCTGTACAGGATACAAGATTTGCATGTGAAATTCCTCTGGGCATTGGGAGCTTGGACTCAGAAGGACAGGCCAGACAGACAATGTTGCACACGTGTTAGATAAGGGCTAATAACACATGCAAGGTTGAAGCAATATAAATGTAATTCACTGGCACAAGCTGCTCAGAGAAATTGGGGATGCCCCATCCCTGGAAGTGTTCCAAGGCCAGGCTGGATGGAGCTTTGAGCAACCTGTTCTAGGAGAAGGTGTCCCTGCCCAGGGTAGAGGGGTTCCATCTGTTAAGGTCCTTACAACCCAAACCATTCCATGATTCTACAAAACAGCACTGGCCAGGTGTGCACTCACTGGATCCTAACACAGCCACTACTGCCCTCAACACAAAGGAATCCCAAAGCCAAAGTTATGCATTACAGGTCCATTTATTTGCATTAAAGCTTCCCTGAAAAGTATTTACTCTGTAGATTTGCACACCACTGTGGTCTGTTTGCAAAAGGAGTTTTCCAGTAGGAATCTACAGATCAGTGGCCTTCATAAGGAGACCACAACGCTGGCAGAGGACATAGCTCAACAACCAATTTAACAGCCACAGACCATCTCTGCATAGGTGTAATTCTATTCCATCCTATTCCACATCACCCATTCCATATTGCCTGCAAAAGCATCCATAAGACACATAATGGACTGGAAAGAAGGACAGAAGTGAACACAAAGTTTGAGCAGGAGAAGAAAGAGTGAATTTATTTATTCCCTTATTGATGTGGATTTCAAAAACAAGAGAAACCTCCTTGAGCAGGGGGCTGGACTGGACCTCCAGAGTTTCCTTTCAAACTAAACAATTCTGTGATTCTTCACAACACAGTATGTGCTGTTTTTCCTTCATGGAATGATGCATTATATATACAAATGTATATCCAACATAGCTTTTAAAATATTATGATCTAATATGCAAAATGCCTTTATGAGAATAGAGGCCACTGCTTTGTTGAGAGATCTTAACAGTCCTTCAGGATCTTGGTGAATTCACCAACACAAGAAATTGTTAAGGAAGTTTACACAGATTAAATACAGTTTGTACACATACTCCTAAAACACTGCTGTTTTCTCTATCTGATCTTCATTCTATTCAAGAAAAGACTCTGTGCAGGGTAGAAGAGCAAGACATCACTGAAAGACTTTTCCTAGACAGAATCCCCAACTCCACCTCATAAATAAATCTGGTATCTCTGGAAATCTGATATCCCTGCTACATTCTCAACAAAACACAACTCTGGCTCAGCCCTGAAACCAAATTATATTTGCTAGCATGCTTAATTTTTCTGAATGAGCTCAATGTATTTCAAGATTCCACTCCTTCTTTGGGATTATAACTGAAGTTGTATTTAAAATCTCCCTAGGACAACCTATGGACCTTTCTTGTATCAAATAGTCTCCTCAAATACATTTTAGTAAAAGCTGGAGATTTTGCATCTTTGTGCCACGGGATATCTGCATTTTGTAAATAATGCAAGATCTTCTGTCTATCTTCAGAAATGCAGTATTAAAGGTTTGCTGGTTTCAGTGGCTGGCACCCAGACACAAAGCACACCCATTCTCTGAATGCTTTCTATTTCCTTCTGCAGTAAAGATGAAAAAAATGGAAGACATACTTTTCAGTCTCTACTCTTCCACTCAAAAATTCTGCTTAGGGCTGCATTTTCAAAGTGTCCTGCATTAGCTGTTAGTGTAATTTTACATTTACCTTTCTATTTATAGTTAAGGTTCTGTCTATCCAAAGAGAATTATGATTTTTCAATTTATCTCCAAGGAAAGATCCAGCCTGCCTCTTACCCCAGCAGTATTACTTTTGGCACAGTTAGTGAATGAATATTCACAATCATCACGGATATTCCAACTGGGGAGGAGATTCAGTGTCACACTTGATATTATTTTGAATAAGAAGAATATGCACAAAGTCTTTGATTCTTATTATGCTCAGGAAAAAATAGGAAATGTTTTCTTAAAGTACAGCCAAAAAATGGACTATTGTTTCTCCTGCGGTTGGGTTTTATTCACAAATGTTTTCCCTCCAAATAATACCCATCTTCCTGTGTTTACATTCATATACCAACAAAAAACATCCACTAAAGAGTTCCAAGCAGCCTTATGAGCGTGGTTCTGGCCTCTTTTTGAGGGGAGGTGTGGGGGTGCTTAAAGGGGAGCCTGTTTTGTTTGTGTCTGTGTGCACAAATGCACAGGAAAGCTTTTAAACACCACAGATTTGGCTTTACTATGTTGATCCAAAACCCAGTTTAGCTGTTAGTTCCTTTTATAACTAAATAAAGGCCACTGGTCATGCTTATCACATTTAACAAGCTTTCACTCCATCTCTGCCATCATTCCTGCATGGAATGGCCCTTGCACTGTTATTAAATGCCACAGTTAAGGTTGCCCAGGTATCTTGGCTATGCCTGCAACTGCAACATTCTCTGAATTTATTGAATTTTAATACTGGTTTGGAGATACTTGAATTCCTGTAATGTTTATCCTTCAGCTGCCAATAAAGTCCCACAACCATTTTTTCCCAACCAAAATATTAATTTTAATATAATTCAGAGTTTATATATCAAAATGCCTCCAAAAATTGATGGGGAAAAAAAATCAGAAAGGCTTTACTTGTTTACACAGAAACTGCATTTTAGACTGAGAGTTACAGAATAAACCTTGGATTTAAGGCCCCTTAAATTCACAGTCATCCCTAAGTTCCACCATCTCCCCCACTGTGTTTTTAGAAAGCCTCCATCTTTTGATTTCATTTGTCCCAGGCCCTGTTAAACTATAACCATAAAATATGAGCTTTAAAATACCCTGTATTTTGTAAACCTTGAAGTAACTTTTGAGAAGCCAAAAAAAAAAAAAATTAAAAAAAAAAAAAAAAAAAAAAAAAAAAAAAAAAAACCAACAAACTAAAGACACTGTGGTTAAAAAACAAGGCCAAGTTGACTGTTAGAGGTATGAAATTATCATGCAAAAAGTTGAAGTCATGCCCAAACAAGTTCAGAACCAGCACCTTTGGCACATTCAATATAAAAACATGATAAAAATAGTCAAAAATATTTAAGAAACAACTTGCTAAAAAGGCATAGAACTAATAACAAATCCTTCCTGATCAGGCAAAAGCAGGAAGCCTCCCAGCAGCCACAGGGCCAACAAATAATACAAAACCAGTGAAAGAAAGCTACAGGAACTTGGAATTACTTTCAAGTACTTGTGTGGTGACATCTTCCCCCACTCTGCTTTTTTTTTTTTTTTTTAATAAGGCAGGTACTAAAAAACTGAAGCTTCAATTACAGGATTTTAGAACAAAATTAGTAAAAAATTGAAGAATAAATCCTACTGTGTTATTAACTGTGGCACTTAAACTAAAACTTTGCCTTTCCCAAGGAAGTTTCTACAAAGGTAACCACAGAATAAAATTGTTCCCAGCAAAATTTAAATATCTGGTCTTTTAAGAGCTAAAAAAAATGAGAAATCTTCAGAAGTCACCCTTACCTATTAGAACAAATACATCTCCAGTTTATAAAGCCCCAGTAGCAGGAATTGCCAGAAGCCTGGCTGATGCAGGGGAGATGCTTTTTCCAGTCCTGGTGTTTTCCTTGGAGAACTGCAAACCCTCCCCATCTCAAACAGGCCACCAGTCTGGAGCTCTGGTTCAACCCAAGGTGCCCATTCCACGTGGATTTCAATGTGCAAGAGTTTGTTCTCTGCCTGCTCTGAATTACTATTCCCAACTCTCCTTCCCCCACAGCACAGGTTTTCCCCAACCTGTTCAATCTCTAGTTGACCATCACTTCCAAGACCCAAAGACATGAACAATTTCTTAAGTACAGAAGGAAGAGTTTGCAAAATGTTGACTCCTCAAAATTGCTTGTGTGAAACTAATGCCAAAAATAATCCTTTTTCATGATTGAATATACAGCCTGATATAACAAACTCTCAGGACTTGAATTTCTGTTCTAAGCTAAATCACTAAAAAAAAGTTTAAAAGTGTAAGCCAGCACAAATAGGAAACCTTTTATTTTAATTGTTCAGCTAAAATTATTTGGTTTAACACATATTAATACCAAATAATTTTGAGGATACTTTTGATAAAGCTTTAAGGGAATTAGAGTTGAACTTTTTAGTCAAGATTTTTTTTAATTCCAAATGTGATTTGATGAGTCAGCTATTCTCTGAAGTCATTTAACAATAAACATTAAACATTACTCAATACCCACAGCAACCACAGTCTAATTTTATTCTTTTTTTCTCTTCTCCCCACACAACGGAAAAAAATTCCCTGTAGAAACTATTAGATTTGTGCCAAATTTATGACTCAAAGACAAAGTCAAATAAATAGACATGTAAAATTAAAACAATAAAATGCTATATTGTGAAAACCACAGAAATTCAAGCTGACTGTAAACGTCTTTTATATACACAAATTTAAATATGCTTACATACAGGTGTAAATGCCTGAATGTAAAATGAAATATGAAATGAATGTGCATGTACACCGTTTTTATTTATACATAACATGCAAGTTTCATTTTTTGCTGTTTTTTTAAAAATACATGTCCACACAAAGCCCATTTGGAAACCCACAGGAGGGAGTATAATCCCCATTACACAGCCTAGTTGGGTTTTAGTTACATAACTGACAGTGGTGATATTCTGTAAAGAAGCACTGTCCATCCTGGAGCTTTCCAAATCCAGGCATCTTCTACAGTTTAGACAATACCTTTATTTTCTAAAAATGTAACAATGATATATTTCAATGCATTATTCTCTTGCTTGGCCATGGCAGTTTCCACCTGAATATCTGCAGATGTTCATGCCCCCATTCCCAACTCCTGTTGTGATCCAGCCAAGCTGTTTCATTCTTTCAGCTTCTCCTACAACTTAATTTTTCCATCCCTTTACTCCTTAATTAAATTCACGGTTCACATTGTTGAATGTTCATATTTTAAACAAGAGTCATGCATCAATATATTTTAGAATTGCACTAAACATAAAGTACATTATAAAATAAAACATTATGAGCTTCTGAAATGGAAAAAAGAATGGTATTGATTACAGAAGAGTTCTCACTTCCTGTAAACATTTCTATCTCCCTCTCTCAGACATACACACACTTACTTTAAAGGAAAACCAGAAACAAGAGTTTAATTAAACACCACAGAATTTCAAATCAGTGAATGAACAGATGGCCAGGCTTCCCAGATGCCAGCAGCCCACTCCAATTAACTGGCACTGGGATCAGGGTAATGTCATGGAAGCT
>JACBWW010000246.1:0-34927 GCA_020086605.1 Lanius collurio | reverse complement strand
CCATAACCATATTGTAATTCCACTCCATTTTGCTACATCCTTTTATTATTCTTGAGATCTGAGTGTTTGTCATAGACACAGTATTCTAGCCTAGCTTAACAGAAAATGAGGGTTCATATAAAGTTCCTTTCACTCTGCTATTAAAAAAAAAAAATCTTAAATGCATTTCAGAGGAGAACTGCTTTTTGGACAGTGGCAAATGTGAACCAAAAATACAGCTGTACAGCAATGAAGTACAAAATTTCTGATCCACCTCAAAATTCCCTAACAACAATAAGGTGACACATCATAAATGCATCATTATTACTAACATTAATAATAAATAGAACTATATATAATTTACAAACAAGCATAATTATGTATAACACATCATAAATATCTGATGTGTTCTTTTATCACTTTTGTCCCTTCCTCCAATTCACAAGATCATTTAAAAATTAATTAGGACAGTTTCTCTAAATATTGAGAGAAATCTTAGAAGCATTTAAGAAACCATTTGTGATATTAAGGAGGTATTAAAGCCCAAGAAATTAAGGTGTTGATCTCTCTGGCAAAAGGTAACTAACCACAGAACATGTCTTACCTATCACTGTTTTATTACACTGCAGGACAACACTTGCATATCAATGCAGTGAAAATGCAATACAGGAAAGAAGGGAGATCAGAAATTTGCTGTCACAGCTCCTGCTTGATACCACACCTGGTTGTGACACTGAACAGTCATTCCCAAGTGAAAAAAAAAGTCTAATAATCACCTGACCAACTCTTCCAGGATGCTTCAGTGCTAAACCTCCACTGGAGACAGCAGCAGCCACATTTCCTTCTTGGTCAACAACAACTGCACCAACTGTATCCAGTGTTCCTGAGTCATTCTCCTGCAGGACACACAAACAGAAAAAAAACCTAGTAAAAATAATATATTAAAGTCAGATCATACTTCTTAGGAGTGTGCAAGTGATAGGCCTAGCAACAAAATGGATTTATCATGCACTTGTACCCAGTGTGCTGCCATAAATCTGCCCAAAATGCTCTTTTGCCTCAGTCAGGACCTTAATAAAACTTCTCCAGTAACAAGAAGGTAATAAACATCTCAGAACTCATTCAATGCTTAGATCCCCTGCTTTTACTCACAGAAGTGCCAAAAGTCATGTTTTCTTAGTGGTTGCCACTTGTCCACTAAGAAATGATTCAGCAACTGATGCCACATCAAAAGGCCTTTCCTAAAAGCCTCAAGATGGCATTTTCAGAGGCTCTGATCTTTAAAGATGTGTGACTAAAAAAAATGAAATTAAAACAAAATAAAACGACCAAAAACAAAACAAACCCAACAACAAAAAAACCCACAACAACAACGAAAACAAAAGCAAAAAGTAAAACCAAACAAAAAAAAAATTAAAAAAAAAAACAAAGAAAAACTCAAAGAAACAACAAAAACCACAAAAATAAAACCCCCACACCAAAAAATCAGTAAGCAGTTTACCACGTAAAGCAAAAATACTGATATTATGACCAAGACAATAAATAAAAGCCTCAAGAAAAATCTCCCCTAGGACAGATTCTTTCTGCCAGACTTGTTCTCAGTTCAGGAGTCTTTAGTGGATGCAGCAATTTACTCTTTGCTCCCTGTAACTAGAGGTAACTACAAAAGCATCCTTACTTCCATGACTTCTGAGGCAGATTTACTCCCCCAAGTGCACAGCTCTTTCTTTACACCCTTAATACACCACATTAAGTCCCCCTCAGAGAAGGAGCAGTTCTCCCCTCTCTGCACACCACAGGGCAAGGCTCTCAGACTTCATGCTCCACCACACACACAGCATGCAGTGTACACAAAATAAAACAAATGAGCCAAACTGATCCATCATCCATCACATAATCCAGAGATGCACACTGCTGCTGCACAAGCCTCTTAGACAGACTTACCCAGTGAAATAATGCCAAAGGTTATTAAGTTTTTCATGTAAATGTGAATTTTCTGGACTAGAATTCAGAGGGAGGAATTAAAAAAAAAAATACACCTAACTATTCAACTTCAAATTATCCAGTTCCCATCATCAATTAAAATTTCCGTGGGCCATACCATGTCACTTATCAAGCAGGATTTTTAGTACTGCAATGCTGATGATATCTGTCCACACTTAATTTAAGAGAGAAGACTTGAGTTAATTCTGTGTCAATCTTAAAAGGAAAATTATGCAGTGCAGCACCACCATGTCCCACAGTACTTTTCAAGCAACTGGAACTCCTAGGCAGGAGTTTCCTCCTTGGCTTTCACCCAGAGTTTCTTCTCTGCACCCACCCCTAGATCTTCCTTAGCAAGTTCCACACTCAGAAACTGGCACTGACCATGCTGAGCATTAAAACAAATGGACACACATCCCAATAATAAAGCAAAGTAACTGCTTAAAGACAGAGAGGGGTGAAAAGTTAGAGATCCATGGTTTCAGCTGGCACTGGGAAGAAGAGTAAGTTGAAAAAAAAGAGGAAGGAAGGATGAAGGAGCATAGGAAAAGTAGAAACAAAAGGAGTTTTGATGATGGGAACAAAGGGGATAAGAAAAGAGCCAGCTCCCTTCCAAATAGAAAAGATGAAAGAAAATCAAGGAACCCTTTTTTAACATCTCATATGCAAAAGTACTTTCCAGCTCCCAGGACTCCCAGGCACAGCCTGAGCTAATACTAACTCAGTTCTAACAATTCAGGGGTTTGAAAAGACCTTAAGCAGCAGAGCAGGCTGCTCACTGGAGGTGCAGATTCCCATCCTCAGAGGTTTCCAAGATCAGACTGGACAAAGCTCTTCCCAACATGAATTCTCTTATGATTTCTATGTAGAGAAGATCTACTAATACAATACAGGTGTTGCTGTCTACCCCCTGCCCCCTTTCATCAAAGGAAATTATACCCACAACAAAAAACTCAATTAATAGACAACTATAGGTATAAAAATCAAGCCTGTCAAAGTTAGGAAATACCAGAATTAAAGCCACCTGTACAATCTTAATTCATATTAAATCAAGATTTAGGGCTCCTAAAATGAACAGAAATACATGTTAGAGGGACAAGGTTCAGTATGGGTCAGTAAGTTTTTTGTATCATCTAACAGCTTGGAAAAAATGTTTTCAGCCTTCTTTGCAGCATCTGTAAAACTCTGCTCAACCTGCCATCCATTTCCATACAGCTCACATGCATAAGTGTTTGCCTTCAGTAGCTAAATTACTAACTCCTCTTTTAAAAAGGCATTTTAATCAAAACCCACAAGCACTAACAAGTATATGTTGTATGGAAAACTTTCTTCATCATTATTTCACTTCAAAGAAGACCTATTTCCTATCAGTATTTGTTGTTAATTCAGTGGTGCTTTGTTTGCTTTGACTTACTTTATTTTTAAATGGGGCATCTTAGAGAATGGAAATCTTTTTCTAAGGGGGGCATTGCTAAGGGAAGGTTGAGTTGGCCCACACAACCTTCTGAAGGAAATCTCTATCACTGAAGCAAAGGAATTCTGTGGTTTTTTTCTTGGTAATAGAAAGTTGGTGTCAGGGGGCGGTTTGTGGTTAAGAAAAAGTCACTGATACACAGGTGATGTATTTACCCTTACTCAGCAAACTGAAAACCAGTGATGACCAGTTCTACTCCAAATCCAATGGGGAAAATACACTGTCAGTATCTCTGTGTATGTGAACTGCACTGACAGTGATTTCTGAGCCAGTAAATAAAGAGCTCATCACAGTGTAACACAAAGGATCTCCCCCCAGAAAAGCAGCCTGTGCCTGAGGAGCCACTGCAGCAGCTGAGAAGGCTTTCAGTGTCACACATTTCATCTCTTCAAATCATATGGATGTTGGAAAATAGAGGATTCTGTCCAGCTAGTATCAGGACAATAAAAACAAGTTAAACACTACAATTCACAAAGTCTAAAACAAGCCCCAACTTTATACAGGTCCAACAGGGACTAAACAAGATCCAGCTTGCTTGTCCTTATCTTTCTACTGATTAATTTAGATACTTAAATTTTAAAATTTTGCCGGTTCCAAAGGAAACTTGGTGATATCTGTTATCAAATTCTGCATCTGACTTCAGCTAGGAATTTATACTTACTCACAGCAAAAGTAGTTTGGGGTTTTAACAATATAGCATTACAATCTAAATGCAATCTATTATGTGGTTAATATTTTGCATGGAAACAACTGAAATTCAGTCCTCACATTATTTAATTTACACCTTGCAACAGAAAAGGAAATTAAATTATTAAACCATAGTCCAAATACTCAAATTTTGCTAAGAGCGCATACACAAAACAGGAAGATGTTCATTTGCACAAATGCAGAGCTCTATCAAGCATTTTTAAAAACTCCTCCTTCCATTGTGCACATAAAAAAATTGTAAATATTCATCCCTACAAGCCCCTAAGGAAGCAATTAGCAGTTTAGGAGAGTTCTACCCAGTGCCCACTGAAAGATTCTACACACAAGGCCCTCTCCCTCTCCACTTGAGATGGTTTTGAAATGCCATGAAAAGTAATTACCACTAAATCTCATTTCTGAGTGCAACTGACAAAATACAAAATTAATCAGATTGAAGCAATTAACACTTATATGCTATTACCCAGCTATCTAATTATACAAAGCACAATGAACAATCCCAGCCTTCCCAGTTTAACAGTTGTTTGGTGTGCAAAAAAGAACATTTTGTTTCATCTTCATGTGCAAGATGAGGAAATTATTCCATACTATATTTCCACAGAAAAGTTTTGTTGTTTTGTTTTGTCTTTAATTAGAATGGATGAAAATCATTTAGGCTTCTTTTCCCATATTAAATGGATTTTGAAGTACAGTTTTGAAATCTTTAAGGTATTATTACCAAAGACCACTTCCACACAAATGTGGGATGGAAAATTTATTACATTAAGGAAATTTCCAAACTGAAAGACTAAATAAGACAGACACCAGGATTGCCATAGTTGAATGCTACACTTACAATTACCCACACATAGACAAAAATATTTTCTAAATATGTTCAGTCTTTATACAGTAACTGAGGAGAGCATGGAACTGTTGATTCCACACATATAATTCCAACTGGCATACACATATGTGGGTACCTATGTTAAACTAGATAAAATCCAAGCCAGTTTTAATAAAACTCAAACAAAATAATGTTATTTATGGAGTTAAATACCTAGACTATAAAATACTAACTTACAAACACTAATCTATTTTAAAAAATCATGTGTACTGGGGGCTCTTAGTGCCACTTATTCAAATCAAGAAGAGGACAATTTCTACAGATATGCTGAGATCACTTGTAAAAGTTTGTCAAAGCAGAAGACAAATTAAAATTAGGGCTTCTAGCCAAACTCTGCTAAGCTATTTTCAATGACAATTTCCTCTGGTAAAAGACAGACTAACAGTAAGCAGACAAATGTTTATTTCTGATACTTACTGGTGCTTGAGGGGAGAATTTGAGAATGGCATCTGGCTGGATGAACACATCATAGTCACCCCCCAGGAGTATGTTTAGTTAATTTTGTTTGTGTGTGAATTATTTCTTAGCTATGTAAATCAGTAAGACTCTACAACTTTAAAAATACTAAAGTTTTACACCTTCAAAATTTGGTGGATTTCATGGATCTTCCTGTGTGCAAACCCTCTGCAAATCCCACGTTGGGTGAACAATGAAAAACACAGCAAAGAGAAAATTCCATTTACTCAGGTAATAAAAGTCCTTTAGTAAGTTACACTGCCAAGTTTTTCCATACAAACTTTGACAATTTTAAACAGCCTGATTCTTTCTGAGGTTGGTATAATTACATTTTTATTGAAAACTAATTTTTAAGCTTAGGGGGTTTTTTAAGCTGGTGACATTTATCAGTAGCACAGCCTTCCAAGTAATTTCAGTCTGTTTTGGTCTGCAATACTATCTCTTTACACTGGCCTATTGGTATTGATCCCATTTAACTTCATCTTTGCTAACATCCTTTCTGCCTTGCTCTCCCCACAGCCTCTGGCAACAGAGGCACAGAAGCTCAGCTGCAGCACTGAGCTGAAGTGGGTGAGTCAAACCAGACAATAAAACAGTTCTGAAGTCCTACTGAAAGGAAGGGTCTGCAGCTCCAGAGAAGCACAGCTGATAAAAAAGTCACAGGAGTATTTATCAATTAAAATAACTTCGACAAGAAGATTAACTTCTAATTACTCAAGTATTTGAATGCTTTTAAACCAATTATTTGAAAAACTTTCATGAGAGCATAGCTTTGACTGTGAATTTTAGGGCAACAAATCCCATGNAAAACCTTTTATGAGAGCATAGCTTTGACTGTGAATTTTAGGGCAACAAATCCCATGCCTCATCCTTGCTAAATGACCCTTTTCTACTAATCTGGGGAGAAATATTCTACTTTTTTTTTTTCTTTTAGAATTTGATTTTGCATTTCTATTTCATTTTGAAAAATTACTTTGCAGCCTTACAGGAAGGAAGGTTTTCAATGATCTTCCACTCTGTGGACAGCATGAGAATCCCATATGGAGAGCGTGGGTTGATATCCACCCCTGCTCCAGGGACAGGATGTGCCCCCACAGCTGACAAAACCAGCAGGTTGTCACTGCATTACTTACCAGGGAGAAGAGCTCTATTTGATCACCTCCTTTACCCACCCCCAGGGGCCTTTGGGGATCTCCCCCAAGCGTTGCACAGGACTCTGGAGCCCTCGAAATTTCAAATGGCAGGTGGGTAAGCTCATGCATTGGCATTTGTTTCAAGCATTGACTTGCCCCTTATTACGTGGACAGCAACACTGCAGAGACCCCTCCTGCCTCAGGTAACTGTCACACCCTCCCAAGGAGGGAACTCAAGTATTGGGAACGGGAAAAGTTCCAAAATCAACAGGAAAAGTTCCAAAATCAACAACTAACTTCCATGCTTCCCCCATCCTTAACTTCTTCACAGCTCCTTGAAAAAAACAAAAATTAGCACCCTGATAGACAAAACTTCTTATCTAAGAACACAGAAGTAAATTGCCTAATTTATCACTGTTTGCATTTGCAGGACTAAGGAGAATACACTTTTCCTAACAGCTCTCTGGGATTTATACCTTATTTATATCAATATATGTAACTACACAGTAGTCAGACAGCTTAGCAAAGCAAAGAGAATTGGCCAATCCGAAGGTCCCAAATAAAGCACAGGCATTTAATTTAATGGGCTATACTTTGGTATTCAACAGTAAACACAAATACTGTGAATGACATTCTCATAGGTAACAAAAGCTCCACATTCAAAACTAAGAATGAAGGGAACAGAGGGAATCCTGGTAGTTTTGTAGCACAAGTAATATGGGCCAGGTCAATGCCAGATGCATGCACAGATGCACATGTTTACCTACCTGATATTTCAAATTTCACCAATTCCAGTTCCATAATGCAGTGTGCTCAGGAAACATTAAAAAGTGGGAAACAGTGACAGAGATCCCAAGCTAAAGAAAATGTTTTGGCAAATAATTATCTGTTTGTGTTTACATTTGTCGTATTTCCAGTTCAGAATGAGCAAAATATTTTTCTTAGCACAAACAAGATATAAAGTGATGGTTTGGTTTTCCAATAGCAAGGCAGGAAGTTTTAACTGCACTAAGTTATCATTGTATCATCTAACTATTAAGAGCCTACATCAGTCTTATCATATAAGACATGAAATTTATTAGCAATCAGCTGTAAGTTTAGGATGACACAAGAATTTGAAACAAGAGCTAACCTTTTCATTTGATTGTCTTCTTTTCTTTAGTTGAATGAGATCTGTTTCCACCTTTTCGGCCAACTCCAGCTTCCTCTTGTTCCTCTTAAAAGCTGCTAAACTAAACCCTATAAAAATAGTTCAAAAGCATGTAACCAAGTAAAACTTACTTAATTTAAACAAATATTGATAAGTTGACATTTTGAAGGATACATCCCCCATTTCTTTACTGATGCAAAAAGCAGCAGTAAAAAGCCAAAAACTAAGTATTCAAGTTTCAGTACAAGATGTTCACAGCTTTTCCTAAGTTAAAAAGTTCTACAATTGTTCAGCAACGGTGATGAGTAAAATATCTGGTAGAAACACATTGTGAACACATGGAAGCTGATCCAAATATCTTTGGCAAAGAAGCAGCACTGCACAGAAGAGAAGGGAATAAGTAGCTTGTGTTAAATTGGTTTTGACTGCCGACAAGTAAATAGATACCATGTGAGCTCGTTTTGATAGCCATAAAATTAGGCTATTATTTTATTACCTTAATCACATATCTGTATGTTTACCCATGTATTTAAAGCCACACACAAGTCCAGCAGCAGTTTCTGCTCCATAATCCAACACAGTCTAAAGACCACCTAGGTCTCAAGCAGATAAGTATCTACTTTCCACATCTAAGCCCCACATTCAGAAAGGAAGCACTCACTAAAGTGGACTAAAAACTAAAATTCTTATGCTTAAAAGACCAAAATAACATGTTCCCGTTTTAGAACTTTCAGTTCATGAACAAATTGCAGATATTGACATATTTAGTTTAAATTAGTTTTGACTCAATATCATCCCCAGGCTGTTTTAACATCCTCTGTAAAATGTAAAGAGGTGGTGAGAAAATGTCTTTTGTCACTTGTTTAACCACCCCAAATCAAGCTATTGGGAGAACAGAGAAATTTGGATTTTTTACTGACAGAAGTCACAAACTCAATGGAACCTAAAAAGCACAGATTTTTCTATAAACTTAAAAAAATGCTGTTTTAAACGAAATTCTGAATATAGCTACATCACTATTATTCAGAAGACTGGAACAGCTGCATGAAGTCTAGTAATAAACTCAATATAGCAGAGCCAATAGAACACAGAGCTTTCATTTACTATTCTCATAAAGTACACAGACAGTGAGCATTTTACTTTGAAACTTCTCCATGCAGGTGTCTTTTAATCATGTTTTTAAGTATATAAAAACTGGACCTTAAACTACACACAGTTAGTTATTCAAGTATGTAGCTCAAAAAATAATGAGAAAGCTGGCATTTCTCTCCAAAAACCTAATGAATACCAGTTTTTAAAAAATGCAAACACATATTAATCTGCCATCACCAAGAAAGGAATTCATTCTACTATATAGAGCTGATTAAGGCAGCTACTTAAGACAACACATTTCTGTGTTTGAAATGAGGATGAAGAGGTAAAACCCAAACCCTTGATACGGGGGAGCAGGCAAAGAATCATTTTAGTCAAATACTAATTGGCAGTGGGGAAAAACAAACTAAAAACCTCTCACAGATCAAGAACTGAGTAAGCAGAAGTCCCCCAAAATAAATGAAGCCAGCACACTGTTTTTTAGAGAATTTTTAAATGGGAGAACTTGTAAGTTGATTTGAGTTCACCAAGCACAGCAAATACCAATGGGCAGAGACAGAGGGGGTGAGTAAGAAAGGTGTGGCCTTGGTATTCCTCAAAAGCAGGCATTACACAGGGATAAATATGCCTAAATGCCAGGGATAAATATGCTGCTGCCACTGCCCCCTGCCAAGTTGGAAAAGAAGTGGACCTAGAGAGGGCAAGGGGGAGCAGCAGCCCAGACATGCAAACCTGAACAGGTTCCTCACTTCAGAATCAAATGTGAGCAGTGTCCTGAAACCTTCTGCAGCATTTGCCTGTTCACCAGCTCAAACACATGCACAAAGATCACATCAACCAGAGAGAACACAGGGACTAGTTCCAAGCTGCCCTGCCAGCTGCACAGAGTGCTGCTCTATGGCCTCTCAGCATCTCCACCTATACCTTGGGAGCACATTTATCCTGCCATTTTTCCACAACACACAAAATTCTCCAAGCTTGAGAGATGTTTCATTCACTTAAGACCACAGTCCCTAACTAAGCAATTAATTTTCAGAGGTTACCCCATGCTCTAAGGTTGTCTTTTCAGAACAAGAAAAAACATGGAGATTTAGTCTGAATGATCTGTTAACAGTAACAACTTCTCTGCATTGTTAATTCAAAGTGGTATCGTTAAGTAGCAAAATACAGAGCAGAAAACATGTCATTATTAACAAAGAAGTACAGATATCTTAGGCCATGTCAGACAGAGATGAAGACAGCTTTCTAGTAACATCTAATGATGGAGGTTGGAAGGGATATTAGGAGGTTGTGTAGTCCAACCTCCTAAAAAAAAAGAAATTCAATTTAAAAGAACTTGTCCAGTTGTGAGTATTTTCAATGAGGGAGATGTCACAGCTCCTCTGGGCCTCTGCTTCAATGTTTGATCAACCTGAGGTTTAAATAAGTAAGGCATTAATTCATACTCTCCAGTTTTGTTCAGTTTACCATGAAACATCCATACTGTGAGGGAGTGTCAGTCTAGTCAGACATCCCCTAAAAGGGAAATTCTTGTGCTCAGGCTACATTCAACTTCAGAATAGTTATCAGGATTAACTTTCATCTGAAACATGAAGATTTTGTTTTAGCAAGGACTGATGAATAACAGCCTTTCATTATTTAAGGAAAATAATTACTAGTAGTAATTATCAATTCCGCTTAGCAGAACAAGCCAGATAATAACTCCAAAATGACCAAATAACCATGAAATAAAGGACCAGGTTACAACTCAAAACCTAGAAATTTTTTCCTCTGATAGGTCTATGCCCAACCTCAGTTAAAAATAAAACATCTTGAATCTTAAATTTTATTTTTTTTCTCCCCAGAATAAGGGAATAAAGACTAAAGCAAGTGAAAGGCTGCCTGCCCTCAGTTTATTCCTGCCTTTGTGATGTTCAAGCTACACTATCCACTATGAATGCCATTAAAATGAACAGTACTCTCATTGCTTCATCTTGGTCTCCTAGTGGCAAAACAAACTGAAAAACACAAGTGAGCTTCAAACTACACATATGAAAGACTAAATCAGAGTTTCCTGAAAACATCCTCAAAGTTTGGTCCTTGACAAAGAACATACTAAAACATTAAAGTAAAACATTTCACAAACTAAAATACAATCCAGCATTCAAATGTGGTTAACAACACACACACACAACATGGACAAACAACTCACAGAAAATTTGCTTTGAAAATAAGCAATACAGACAGAAAGAAAACACCTATACACAATTTGAGTTCATAGTTCACACTAAATCTAAAACAAAACCTGAACTTTGTAGTGCAAGGACACTAAGAAATTTCATTTGTCCTTAATGACAGTATAAAAACCACTCTCACCTTTCCAACAAGACACTGCATTACAAGCTTGAGAAAAGGAAGGGGTCACAACACAGGGATGAAGACAGGCATGTTTTCCTAAAACAAATGCAATTTAGCTACATCAGCCTGATGGTGCCTGGGTCAAGGTGAAAGGGAAGTGAGAGAAGTAGAGCTTACTGACTGGGGAGGAAGCTAGGAAGAGAGGAAAGGGAGCTGATGGAACTTGAACTTGAAAAATTTTTGGATCACAGCCCAGGGGTATTGTTGTTGAAATCTATGGAAAGGTATTCAGCAAAATATCCTTTGATTTTGTTCAAGCATTTAATTCATATAATTAATAAATAGTTTAGATGTAACTGCTTTCAGATAAAATCCCTGGCAATCACTACCCTACCCAGTAACTGCATGTGCACACCACATCATGCTTACAAGAACTGAGCCACAGAGCACAACCAGCCCATCTGCTCTGCTCCCTCATTTATGCACCTACTGGCATAAATAAAACCTCCTCAGAGCCACTGGGAGGAAGGGAAAAAAAGAAAAAAGCCCCACAGCTTTACAAAATGACCATTCATGTTTAAAAGCCACTCTCAGGCCTCATCCAGACTAAAGACTTAATGACTGACAACCATGGGACATCAGAACTAAAATATTATGAATTGATCCAACCTCATTTGCAGCATGGGGTGCCTCTTCTAGAACAAATAATCTTCAAGACCTAGAAACACCTTCCAAACCCTCCCCATCCCCCCTTCAGCCCCCGAGGTCCCACGTGTCCTGTGCAATTTGGGGGTAACTGTGGCAGAGAGTGGAAGCCCTGGTGGAAGCCTTGGCCAGGGCAGAGCTGAGACAAGTGTAGGGGTTTGCCTGGGAGAAGGTTCAGTGTCTGAGCACACAACAGGCAGTAGCTCCTGCTCAACACCAACTGCCTGCAGGAGAGGCTGGCAGTAGTGGATGTGGTATTAGAACATGCACTTGATAATATTTATCTGCAGAAGAAAAAGCTCACAGGCTCATCTTGTTCAAAGCTAAGACTGCTGTAGATGTTCCAAAGGCTCTGATGTTCCTGGATACCCTGATGAGAAAGGGCCACAAGACCCTCATTACATAATTAGCACAAGATTCATCCCCTAAACTATTACTGCTAATAACAGTAACAATAAATACACCTTTTTTACAGGCTTTTTTCATTGTTATCATCACCTAACACAGAGATGAGAAAGTAATTTTCAGCAAGCAGATCAGTGGAAAAGATTCATCTGCTGCACTTGTTTGCCATAAAACTTCCATATCATTTACTCATCTCCTGTACTCTGATCATTCCCTTAAAACTCCCTTTAACCATTAGACTATGTACAAGTAAAATTTTAATCAAATATCTTGACAGTTCTATTAAGACAATGACACAATGACTAAGTAAATTAAAGACAACTGTATTCCCCATTCTACACAGCTCTTCAGAACTTTTTCTTAGTCACCTTTCATAGCCCACTAGAATTGATTCAGAGAGCAGAGGCAAATGAAAAGCAGATTTGTCCTATTCATGGAGTCCTTGAAACTACTGAATTGTACATACAGACCTAAGCACAACACTAAGACATCATTTCATATTTTAAATAATGGTACAATTGATACATATCTACTTGTTAATTCTAGCCCTGTGTACTTTAAACAGGCCTGCAGCTGACAGGCTGTTTATTAGAATACACTATAATTCCTTGCCCAAAGTTAATGGAAAACATTTTTACTACAAATGGAAAAGCATGTTTCCTTAAAATCCCCATGCTTTTATAAGTCACATCTATTCCCTTATTTATTTTCAGCAAGGTAGAAAATTTAGAAAATGGTTCTGGGAACAACTATATTTTCAAACAGCAGTAGGAAATACAAATTTTTAGCACCACTAAATGACAAATGAAGTTCAGGACAATATTCAAACCTCCCTGGTTACAATGCTGGAACAGCAGGCTGGGAAGACAAACCCCAAATACAAACTTTCTATCACACACATTATAAATTTTTATGCAGCTAAACATTACATAACCTATAAGTGTTCAGCAATCCTTGTTTAAAATCAAACTATAAATTGAAAATACTAAGAAAACTCCAAGAGTATTTTTTAAATGTTTGTAATAGAGCTAGAGCTCTGACCAATCATATAGCACCCCCTGGCAGACAGTGCTTAGAGTCAGCTGGCAGAAGCTTTCTGCATTTTATCTTTCTATTCCATATTAAAAGAGAAAGGAACTATTGGAGAAGAGAATTAAAAAGGAATATACTAGCAAATTAGTTAACCCACAGGAATTCAAATGATCTTGTGAAGAATTCTGTTGAGCAGTTGCTAAAATAAATGACACAAATGAAAACAGACAAATGAAAATAAATTTCTTTTTAACAAAACTATTTTAAAGGACAAATTAACACCATTTAGGCTTGTGTCAGGACTAAAAGACTACCAGAGATAGTTTCCACGTTGCCACACTTTGACAGAAACAGCAATATGAATGGGGGGAAAAGGCACTTGGCAAAAGCATATTAAAAACATAACCTGTCTCTCAGAGCACTACTCTATAGATCTGCTCTTTATAACACAAACTCAGGGTAAACTGCTGCTGGACACAGCATTTCTTACTACTTCCTGCAAGAAATCTCTTTTCATCAAGCAGCCTTTCCTGAGCCTGGAAGATTTTCATTCAAAGCATCTTCTGGGCACTTTGGCCCAACTTTTTCCCTTTTTTTAGAGCTGTTCTCTTGACTGCACTCAGCTGTTCCAATTTCAGAACAGCAAGTGACCCTACAACACTATCTCCAAATCCAGAGAGGATTTACATATCTATTCAGATTAACCAAGCTAATGGAATCCCCAAGACCCTTGAGTTTCTCTCCAAATCTTCCCCTTAAAAACAAAGAAAACATGGTCTGAGCCACTGTCTGAAATTCACAGCACAGTTCCAGTAATATGGCAAATGCTTTTCTTAATACAATAGTAATGAAGTAATGAAAGAAGTGGGAGTGAGGGGAGATTTGGGGTTGTGGAGGAAAAGCAGGCAATACTGGTGGGCAGGAAGACACACAGCATCACCAGAAATAGCTCAGTCTGCACAACACTCATCCAGAAAAGACTCTCCCTCACTAAAGAATCCAAGCAGCTCTACCATAAACAGGAATTTTCTCACGTGCATGCAGTTAGTTAAAAGCAGTAACAAAGTACAAGTAAAGAAATGGTCTGTTACAAATAGAATTTCAAACCAACCCACAGCAGCTCTGAGTCTTTTGAACACAATGTGATTTTACTGATGACACGAAGTTATTCAAGGCAATAAGGGAATTTGACTGAAAAAGGATTCGAAGTAGAGACCTGACCATAAAGTAGCAGCTTTTATTCAGCAAGTCTCAAAATGATGACAGTGAGGTAACTCATCCTTGTAAGGGTTTTTGCAGATGCTCAAAACTAACATGGGTATAAAAGGAAACAAACATTTCATGTCAGAAAATGCCCCTGTTTACTTTCCATGTATGCAGGAATCAGTGTGAGTCATGAATTTAGAGTCTGGAATAATATAAGGGATAGGGGAAGGGAAGCAAATATTTGCTCTCTTCTTACATTCTTCCTTAAGCATCTTATTTGTGGCTACTTTTGAACTGCAAGTACGTGGATAAACTGCAGCTATTTTTGTTCTTATGTAACATCATTCACTGAGGTGCTTCCAATCACTTCCACACAGAGTAACAAGTTTGCTGCCTGAGTGGTGCCCTCCTTCTTCTTTCCATTTGAAAACTCAACATTGCAAGCAAAAGCAAGATGCTGTCTTACACCATGCTATCCTTGTCAAAGATAATTTATATCTATAATAGGCTGAACTGATCATTTCACATAGAAGTGTTTTGGTTATCACTAGGGCAGGCACTGATATTGGCAGGTGAGGATGTAGCTCAAATTTGCTTTGCATATTTAAAGTGTACTTTTAACATTTGTAAGAGACTGCACTGTACAGTAATTCAGCATTTCTAAAGTGTAATTACACTCTTAACACTTGGACTGCACTTTCAAAGCAGCCTCTCCAGCATAGGTAACAAAGTGCTGGGATAAGCCAGAATGGGCTCTGCACTGGCAGGCTCTAGTTTGGGCAGGAATTAATAAATTAATCTTCCTTGCAGACTGTGGGCAATACAGAGAGATCACATATCAGGTGTTTGGGTATTTTTTAAAACCACCCACTCTGTTCACTGGAAAGTCACCAGCTTTCTACAAACGGTACAAATCTCATTTCCTCACACACTTGACAAACCAAAGACAAAGCAGGTGAGCCTTGACAAAACCTTGATGTAATTCCACAAGTAACATGGTTTAAAACATGCTCCCAGTTTGGTGCTCGGATACTTTGAGAGTTCTGAGAGAATTATGGAGCGTGACCCTTCCTTTGATACCCATCTCAGGGAAGTGCAAACCAACCTCCCAACCCCCCAGCCTGACTTACAGCAGCTACACCATCATTTTTCTCATCTCAGGTCCAAGAAAAGGGAGACAGACTAAGCTTCAAGAATATCTATTCCATGAGCAGCACAGAGATGCCAAAATGTACACACAGTTCTCCCTGCCAATAGTTACTGCAAGTCCATGTCTAAATTTGGATTACAGGTTTTTTGGGGGGGGATTTTGGTTTGGTTTTTTTGTAAATAATTTACTAAACATATTTTCCTGCTGTTTGGCAATTAGTTCAGCGCTTCATTTTAATGAGCTATTCAGAAGTCATGTCATTTCTAGTTAATTGACTCCGAGCTCTCCATGCAAACTTTACCACAGCAATTGCAGCAAGTACAATCACAAAAGTATCTTTTTTTCAAGATTGTTACATTATTTAACAAAACAGCTCACTTCAGATGAGACATCTTTGAATTTACTTGGAAACATTCTCTCTGATTGTTTCTTCAGCATATAAAACTTTCTTTTCCATGGTAACACTGGATAAATTTATTTTGGCTTCTTATATGTTACCTGTGAGAGAGTTTCCAATTTCTTTTCAGTTGTAACAATCCCATGTTGTTACACACAATGTTAAAGGTCATTTTCCAAGCCCACTGACTAGAGGTGAATGCAGTACAAGACTAACTTTGCTATGGACTGAACTGGAAATCAGCATACCATTTTCTGGAACTGATTTTTCAGGTTTTTGTTTACCCTTGCATTGTTTTTTTCAAAGGAAAAAATCAGATATACTACCATTAATGATTACACTACAAAATTAACTTGTCAGTCCTGGTTGTTTCAACTCTTTTAATGCAAATTGTTTTGCTAAATAGAAGTATGCTGAATATACTGCAGAGACAAAAAGCAATCAGTGGTCTTTTGGAACAGGATTGTGAAAATACATTGGCTGGCATTATTCTTCCAATGTTTCTCCAATGTAAATTCAGAGTATGGATTAGGCAAACCAAACTAGCAGCAGTCATCCCTATTTTTAAACTGTAATGAGCAGATTTGCTCTGATGGGGTACACTGTAGCTAGCAAAGGTATCATCTGGCAGTTAATGTCACAATCTAATCATCTCTGTCACAACACAAACACACTGGTACTAGAAACAGTTGAACCCTCTGCATGCAAACAGAATTAGTCAAGGCACCTTCTTCCTGAAGTGTGTCCTGCATGTAAGTAGCAACTACTTTCCTAAAAAGAAAAACAAACAAACAAAAAAAAAAGAAATGCAACCCACGTCCCCTCACAAAAAAAGGTCAAAGCTTTAAGTGTTTTTACTCTTTCTAGAGCCACAGAAATAAAGGTGTTCTGCTCAAATCAGCACAACAGTTGTTCTGTGAATGCTGTTTTGGACAGCAGATGGATAGAGCAAAAGTTTCAGTCATGTGGAGCCAGAGATCAAAACTTTCTGCTCAAAATGAAATGTGTTATGAATATGTATGAAAATTGGCACGATCAAATAAAACAGTGCCACTGTGTCACTGGTTACACTTCAGCACTGAGTGTCAACAATTCTGAACTGCAGTTTCTAGGTATTTATCTGCATTTAAAATTACACCAAACAAAAGGCTTAACGGGAGCCTGGTGTTTCAATCTCTGATCTAGGGACCAGTCAGCTATTTGAAGTAGTAATACTGTTTACTGTAAAATAAACATTCCTAATCTTCTGCATTCTCCTTCTTTGGGCAATAACCTCTGATTTCTTTCCTGAATTACCTCAGCAGGCAGCACAGGGCATGGTCTCAGCTACAACAAACTACAGACTGGTAGTGAAGGCACTTTCCAAAAGGGAGGGGAGCTGAAAAAGAGAAGGAAGGGAGCCACATCCTCCTTTCCATGGATAAGTGGACTCATTCTTAGCCTAGTTCATAGATGACGTATCAATATAACATAATCACTTATTTTAAGACAAGAAGCTTTTCTAAGAATACAGTGTTAGTATACAGTAAAATCCAAGTCTACTTTCCAGAATGAGTAATTCTAGCAGATTAGGTGAAGAGAAGCCTTAGGGTTTTTTTGTTGGTTTTTTGTTTTGGTTTTTTTTTTTTTAAAAAAAGGCAAATTAATTTGATAGCCTTTTTAGACAAGAGCAGTTCTGGACAAGGAACCCAGAGATGGGTGTAAACTACAGAATCTTAGAGACAAACTGGCACCTGCTGAATTTTGATACCTGGCTAGTTGGTGCTGTTAGGATCCAAGATGGATCACAACTGGAGACTTGTAGGACTGAGCTTTTAAAGAGACTACATTTTGGTTAAAAAGGGTCCATCATTGGATTTAGTCCCAGAATCACAGAATCACTTAAATTAGATGTTGCTGAAATATAGCTAAAGTAATAGCTTACAATTCTTTCTATTTAGATACTTATTAGAAAATTAGTAAACTTAAACAACCCTTACAGATCATAACACCATAAGCTAGCTGAATGTTAAGAACAATGAAGTGATGTACACCTCAAAAGATGAGGCACCATTTAAAGTTACTCTGTCCTGTTCTTCCTACTGACACCACCAGTTTACTCACTTGTAGCCATGATACCTGGAGGACATGCTGGTATCCCGTGATCAACTGCCCATCTGTAAGCTCCTTCACCAACTAAAAAGCTAGGAGACACAGAAGAGGGAGTTTAAACAAAACCATATAACAAATCCCCCTTTGCTTGCAATTATTTTTTCTATTTGGTTTGGTAATTTTTAAATCATAAGCTGTCTATATTTCACAGCACTAACTGCTATAATTACATTTGGCAACCTTATGTAGTTTCATCAAAAGATTATGCAGCTCTGACATTAAGTTTATTACTGGACAAAACCAAGTGCTATTAAATTTGAAATTCATTACCAAATAGCACCAGGTTTCAACTGCAGCTAAAACAGGACAGAGCTGTCTCGAGTCTTGCTCTCTGTTAACAACTTAGCAAGATCCTGAAGACCAAAAATATGGGATGGGTAAGGTGAGAATGGTAAGGTATTTCCAGTAAAGTCAGCCAGTGACAAAGGAATACCAAGAATTATTTTGAGAAGTGCAATGCAAGCTAAAAACTAACCTTATTTAGAAAGATTAAGGTCTATTTCACAGAGTTTTATCAAGCATTTGCAAATGAGACTAGCCCACTAAATTTTGAATATACTAGTAAAAAAACTCCAGCCATCTGAGAAGCTGTTTTCTAGTCAGTACTGAACACTTTACCACAGTGAGACAGCATACACTGCTGTGACAACAAACAAGAGCAAAAAATATAAACACACACAGAACTTTTAGGGATAGAAGAAAAAGCAAACCTCAATTATCTGTGTTGTTTCCCCCTAAAGAAATTAATCTCATTGCCTGAAAAGGGGTATGTAGTAGCCAGAAACAAGACACTTTCATAAAGCTGCTGTGCAACACAATAAAGGACAACTACTTCCAATCTCATTTCAAAAATGGACGATGAAGTTAAGAACAACACAACTGCCTAAGGGACACAAGAAGCAAAGACTAAGAATTCTCAGCAAATTGGAAAAAGTTGTACAGAAATACCAGAGTTATGAACATGAGTCTAAAGAAGTTATTCCAGCTATAAAGTAGTCCCTGGGGCCATGCAGTTATCCTCAGTTTCTGAGAACACCATTGATATAGCATATTGGTTGGCATTACTGCTGCTGCTAGTTTTCTGGACAGTGCTATAGCCAACACCTGCAGCTTTCATTATGTAGTATTCTGTGGGATTTTCTATCTTCTATATGATTTAAACAATCCAAGAGGTGTGTCCGGTCTTTCTTTACAAAAGGCTCAAAAAAAAAAGGCTGATCTAAATGAGAATTTGAATTGTTAAATGCTTATTTCTTACCATTGTTAGTGCAGCTCCAGGTAAGAATTGTTCACGTAGCAAGATACTGTAGGATAAGTTATTGGGTACTTTGGGAGAACTCAAGCATCTACTGTTAGGTAAGTTAGTGCTCAAGAAACAACCCAGCACTGACACAGAATATAAAAAACTTTAAATTTTACCATAAAAAAGATATGCAAACTGTAGCAAAACCTAATTTAGCAGTATTCTTCATTGTCTTAAAGAAGGTGGTTTTGGTCTTTATTAAACAGTACATTTTTGGGAAGTATATAAGCAATTTCCTTTTCAGGAAAAGAATTTACACAGAGAGAAAGGTTAGGTGGGAAAAGCATCAAACCCAGCACTGGAAGTTTGATATGTGGTAACTCAAGCACAGGTCAGTCAGAAACACTGCCTTTTACAAGCAATTTCACAGCTGCCTTTTCAATACCTAAAACCAGAAAATATCACTAGTATTTCTGAAGAGTGCAAAAAAGGAGGACACACCCAAGAGTGTCTCCTAACTTATGTGATGGGACTTTTATTTTGTTCACATTTCTGTCCTTAATTCCTAGATTCCCTTCCCTCCTATAAGACTGACACAGTTTTAGTCCCAAAGAGTCATTAAATTAGAGCAGAAAACTACTTGAGGCTCCATATCACCACAGAGATCATCCACCTTTTTTAAACTGTTCAGTTCAGATCTTTAAAGGACACTGTAATCATATAAAAGTTAAAATAAACTGTTTACAAGACAAATAGCATCAGGATCTCAGTGCTTTGTTGTCAGTACATAAAAACAAAACTACCACCAAGCTTGATTTATTGGAGGAGAGGGAAGAGGGAATAAAGCCAGTGCACTATAGATAGCAGCCAAAACCACCCCCAGTTTCAAAAGCCTTTAGGCTAATCCAAAATATGATTTTCCAAAGGGAGGGAAAAACAAAAACATAAACAAAGGATGAATGAGTTTACTCTCTGCTGCTCTGAAAGCTGGGTCTGCACAAACAGGGTGAAGATCTTTCCTGCCAATTTATCAGACAATGTGCTGTGTAGTTCTTACAGGCTCAGAAGATGAAGACACCCTCCCAGCAAGGAGGCAGTGCTTGGATGTGCTTTCCAGTTCCAGGCACACTAGGCCATGTTAACAGAAAATATAAGTAAANGGATACATTCTGTAACAAACAAGGCTTGAAATGCTTTATTTTACTACTTATTCTAGATTCATATCTATATGAGGAAGCTATTCTCACAGTTTAGAAATATTCTAGGATAAAGAACAAAGCTCAAAATCTTGTCAGAAAAGCTGTTCAATACTAACAGCTAAGGCTGTTCATAAACTTAGAATAAAACCTCAACAATCCCTGTTTGGGACTTTACATCTACATTTGTTCTATACTGAAAGCTAAAACTAGACAAAAGAGAGAAACACATTAGTTCTCCTATTAAATAAGTCCCATATGCAAATAAATGCCTGAGCACAAAACCAAATAAAAAGACTAATTTAAATGCTTGTAATATTTTTTAACAATTGAATTTTATTTTGAAATTACCGTTCTACAAATTCATCTGAGCCAACTCAGTCCAATTGTGATTACTGTGTGGTATCACACAATTGTGGTATGTCAAAGGATTATCAGTGAACTAATAAGACAACAAGTTACACAAAGAAATTAACACAAACCAGCATTTCAGGGAGCAGGAACACCTCCCCTTTTTTAAAGGGGCAGAATTTATTTAAACATGGCACAACTTACAATGTGTCCCCATTCAAAACAGTAACAAAAAACCCCAAAACTGATCTTTGCACTTAAATCTGTAGTTATCTTTATAATATATAGTTAACATACCACTCAGTGCTCCAACTGCTCCAAAATTCAATGACTTTCCATCCATTATACTGGCATCACATTCTATCTCACCCAGAAGGTTTAGGTTAGATCCCAATCCTGCATTTGTGAAAGGAGAATCCTAAAAATAAGAACAAAACACTATAAGGCCACATCCATAACAGACTAGATCAAAATCTCTGTACAACTGATCTGATGACACTGATCTTGGTGCAGTGCATTTTCTTATTTTAGTAATTTAGTCTTCCACAACAAAAACAAGGGCAATTTGAACAGAGCATGTAAAATTATTATAATGGATAGCTTCCACCTCTATAGGGTGTGATATACTCAAATGTGATAATGCACTATTATAAATATATAATATTTATATTTATTATATTTATAATATAATATAAAAACCAATCCCCCAACAATTTAAGATGATCATTTCCATGCAGCAAAAGCCTTACAATAAGAGTGAAAATCTCTCCCTCCCCCAAAGTACACACTTCACTTGGTCCTTAAACTAATAACTAATATTTATGCTACATCTTATAATCACTGCACAGACCAGTCTACCTTTTAAACTCCTAAGTATAACACTGAGGCAAAGCAGAACTGTCTTTTTTGTGAAGGTTCTAAGCACATGACTGCAGCTCCACGTGCAGAAATGAGGAACTGGCAACACTAACAATTCACTTTGTAAAATTTCTATTTGACCATTAGCATAAATACTGTGGTCTGGAAGCTTCTTGGCTAAAAACCAATACTTATTTCACAGAAAGTATGGAACAAAATTTTAACATGATAAACCTAAATCTTTTTTTTTGTGGCTGTGGCTTTCAATAAATCCAAGATTCTCAAAGAGTAAGTTCTGCATGCTAGAACTAAACCCCATTTTTACCTTTCCATCTCATCAGAGCATCCCCATGACTTTAAAAACACAGAATTTCAAAGTAGCACAGTTCAGCAGTCACAGTGCCAGCTCAATACAATCCCCTCTTCTAGATGCAAGCACAAAAGGAATACAGGACAAAGAGAGATAATAGCTAAATCAAATTTCAGAGAGATGCTGCAGGCTTTCAGAGCCTCCTATGTTTAAATTACAACAGTGTAACAACCTGATGTGACAAAGAACAATGTTTGTCTAGACCATGTGTGAATATGTACTGTAGAAGTAAGATATCTCTTTTCACTGATGAGTAATAAAAGCTGAATTACGAAACAAATTACTGGAAACAGTCAAAGTTCTGTCTTACATGTTAAGTGAACTGGCTGAGTTTTGTACATACTAATTTGCAACAAATTCAAAGAAAAAAAAGGAGATATAAGCACACAGAAATGAAAAATAAACCTGGTCAGCTTTTATCAACTTTCAAATGAGCAAGTAGTGAGTAAATTCAAAGTCTCTTCTGCAAGATGTTGATTCTAATTTACAGAGATATGTAAAGCATTCTCAGTGTTTGAGTCACCAAAATGCTGTCTTCCTGAGGAATCATGAATACAAGATCCCTGATTAATACATAATCATGAAACCAGCCTTCATTTTCTGCTATTTCCTTCTGAAGCAGCACAAGATTTTATCCTATTTTATTCCACACTACTTCTTCCAATTCAATGTGTATATTCATTTTGTTATTCATTTCGACAGCTACACCTCACAGCAAATGAGTAAATTTGAAAATATTTTAGGATAATGAAACGCTTGCAGTTTAGAGCGTACAAATAACTTTCCATAGAAGGGGGATGGACAGGGAAAAATATGTTTAAAAACAGATGATGGCCTTGAAAAGGGAGAAGACTTAGAGCAGCTGCTGGCTTAACTGGCTTCATTGCTCCCCAGGCTCTACAAATATGAAGAAGATTAAGTCAGTGAAGTTCAGAAAAAGGGAGCAGAGAAGAGGTGGAAGGAATGGAAAGGGAATGGCGAAAGGTACTTGGAAGACACAGTAAAACCAGGAATGCTCAGGATGAACAATGCTTGCTCCTGGTGCTGTCCAAGTGCTTTGCCCCTGGGTAATCAGAGTGCAAAGACCTGTGAGTCTGGAGACAAATCTCTAATGTTCTGCTCCAAAAACATTCACTCAATGCATTCTACTCAAAAGAAAAAACCAGATTTGCTGCTGTCACAAAGCAGAGCCAGCTGTTCCCTTAAGAGCAGATGCCATGGCCAAATAATGGGAGTAAGAAGGACCCATCAGAGAAGAAGTCTTGGTAATACTGTCCAGAATGCTTCTGCACTCATGACATAAAAGGTCTCTACCATCTGGTAAAGGAAATAATAAAAAGAGAGTAGGGAAAAAATACAGGAAAGTTCACTTTCTTTCTAAGGCTCTAAATGTGCTCCATGCTTTGGCATAGCACCTCTATTGGCACAAACTCAAGGATGCATCAAGAGATAACTTACTCAGAGAATCTAAAGACAAGAGGAATGTCACTTATTTCCCCCTACAGAATATTTATCAGAATACTACAGAATTTTTGATAAATATTAACTCCACACCAAATTGCAAATATTTCTTCGGTGGGATAACTCTCATATTAGGACTCAGAAGGAATCTCACCCGTACAATCAGTCACAACACGAGTAACTTCTCCAGTAAAAAGAAATAAAGACCAAATTCCAAGCATCTGTTCAAAATTTCTGTGGAGTTTCACTTAGCTTTTGAATGAGATTGCATTCAATTAAGAAAACAATCTCAGAACTCCTAAGAGGAATGGATGGTTCAACTTCACACATCGGAAAGGCAATCTGAAAACAGCTTTAGAGAAACTGGGTGTGAACCCATGGAATTTTTGATATCTACCTGAGTGTCTCTGAGGTGAGATAAAAGTCTTTGAAACAAGGTAGGGGAAAAACCTTTAAAAAAAAATGGAAACAAGGCATTCACACCTACTTCTATGAATAGGCAGACATGAAATACACCACACAAATACAATCTCTTTTTGAAAACATGAACCTCTGCAAAGTCTGACCAAAGGATTTTAAGAGTCTGATATGCAAGTGGAGGAATATAATGAATGTATGAACATCAAGGTGTATTTTGAAATGAAAATTCAAAACTTTCAAGGAATGCAGAAACATTAACTCGAAGCGTGAATGCCTTGAAAGAGGGAAAAAACAAACTGACCTAAGTGAAAGTCTCTTCATACCCTCAAACAGAAAAATGCAGCACTGCAAGACCTGACTACCATAAAATGGGGAAGAACCCAACCAAAGCATGTGTCCAGGGAAAGGGAGGAGAGGAAAAGAGAAAAAGGTATCTTCAGGAATATACTTTTATTTAAAACCACAAGCAGTGATCAGCCTTTGTGTTTCTAAGGAAACTGAAAAAGACAAGTAAGCAAACCAAGCCTGAGTTTGGCATGTTAACAGCAAGTCTTGCTACCATAGAAAAGTAGGAAGAGAGAAAGACAAACTGCTATTCAAAGCATTTTAACAAAATGTAAGTCTTCAATTATGTCAGAAATACTGGACTTCCGGGCAATTATTCCCACAAAGTATCTCTAACTAATCATGTAAACCTGTAGCAAAGGAGGCAAGAGCTTTAAGATGTGAAATAAGAGTTTTATTTCCCCAAGTTACCCATCCTGCAAAAACTCTCGAGCTTCTGAGGGTATCATTCTTATTTTTAGAATAATTTTTACTTTAAAATGTATTATAAATGTTCTGGCAGCAAATACGAGCATCCTGAAGTTTCTAGCTGTGGTCAAAGATGGAGTCCTTGAAGAAGTTACTCAACTTTTAACACTTATCTAGGCAAACAGTTAAAATGCTCAGTTTTCAATGAACACAAAAGAACATCCCATCCATCTTTGACACAGTTTTGGCCATGGCTTATCAGTCACTTCCAAAACAAATTCAAAGTCTACAGGCATTTATTTTCAAATATTGTAATTTTAAAAGTTATTTTTCTGTGGGAATTTTGTGACAACAATCAATAGTCTACAAGGACGAGTCCCATCCCTTTCAATTAAATCAGCAAAAATATTTTTAGACAACACTTTTGTCACAAATTATGGTCAGTCCCTCTGTAGCAAAACATCATAGTACTGCTTTTAACTAGAATTAACAACTTCCAGTTCATTATCCATTAAAAGTTCATCTATGGTGACTGCCTTAATACAACAAGGCTGCTTCTGCTTGAAAGAGAAGTCCTTGAGACTAAGACTGTATACTCAAAAGTCTTAATTACTAGGAAAAGTAAAAAAAAAAAAAAAAATTCATCAAGAAAAAGGTTCTTTCACTGCAAAATTTGGCTGACAACCACAGAAACACACTGGTTGAGTGTAACAACAGGTATAAAACATTCTTTGCATTGATCCACAACAACAACATGCAAAGTAAACTGAGCAATTTCAGTAGCAAGGAGATTGAAACCCAAAATGTGACATCCGCTTCCCCATCAATCATATTAATTCCCAATTTAAGTGATGCTCATAAGGAATGGTCTACTGAAGTCAGCTAAAGAAACAAGTAATCTACACACATATTAATAAGGGATGACACTAAACTTACAAACAACCTGAAATCATTTACTACCACCTTATGTTCCTGTCTCTAGTACCTCATCAGAAGACTTCCTTAAGTGCTCAATAGTCAAAGAAAAGCTTGAAATCACCTAATTTTCTCACAGCCAGACATAAATGCAAATCAGCATGTGGTTTTGCTGAAAACAGCACATTTTAAGTGGGTTGTATGGGGTCTCCTCCCCCCCACCAAAAAACCCCATTTAATAATTCCACAGTATTTCAAGAAAAATCCAGGCATTGTATGGTGGCTGAGTGCAAAAATTAACAATATTGCAGTCATGTCTTTGTAGAAGTAAACAGAGTAAATAATGAGTCTTATGTTATACCTTGTCCACATCATTTTATTACCAAAAGCTGACAGAGGTAACATTTGTTTCTCTGCAATGACAGAGCCCTCAAACCAGAAAACACACCTGCCTTAATGATCTTATCAAATACAGCTGATGCTGATGAAGACCAGCACAATTGCTCTAACAGCATTCTGTGTCAGTCTTGCTCCTTTGCAAAAGAAATCCACCTTTTCCTCTAGTTAACTATTAGCACTATTAGAGTATTCACAGAACACCATTTCACTTGAGAGTCACACAGTCCAACAAAAAAAGGCTTTTCTTGCTGCACTTAGACCCTGAAAAAATAAAACACAGACAGCATACCACAAGCAAACTGTCAGCTTGCTCATAAAAGATCAAGAGCAACTCTTGTGCCTCAACAAGTCTTTGAAGTGATGCCTTTTGGATGAGCTGAAATCCTGTGTAACAGGAATTGTGTAACTGAGCGGAACTGAGGAAAAAAAGTTCAACTTTTTGTGAGATTTCCACGAAAAGATATTTGTGCCTTGCAAAGACTACAAATTTTTGGAATACAGCATTAAAAGTCTGAGAGAACTGTAAAAGTGATTAAATATTTCAGATAAATTCATAGCAATGTGCCCTACAGAAACCAAACCACCAAGAAGTTACAGTCAGTATACTTTACAAATACATCTGTTATCATTTAATACAATCTTTCATTGTTCTGTATCTTCATTTGTGTTACAGGGAGACAAGAAAACAAACGTAAGTTTCACACAGATTTTTGTTATGTATTTGTCAACTTCAAATGCTAAAACATTTTATGTTTATGCTAAAGCATAAACAAAAGGGAGTGACAGCTCACTAGAGAGAGCATCAAACCTATATTTTTATTCATAAAATCTTGCACTTAATGAGAAACACTATTCTGACTGCTTTGTTGACTTGCCCCGTGCAGTTTGTTTTCTACAGAGCAACAGAAAAACCACCAGTACGAAACCAGAAGGTGCAGCTCCAGAAATGGCAGAGATGTCTGGAGGTGGTGCTCAGAAAGAGCTATGAGTAGATACAAACCTTTCCATATTTTGGAAGCTGACACTTGGGAATTTCTCATACCAAATCCAAAAAACTGCCACTGCAAAACCCACCATTTTCTGGTTTGAGTATAAATTTGACTTTTCCTCAATGTAACTGCAAAACTAACTAACTTTATCTAAAAGAAGCTCAAATCCCAAACCCAGTATTCCCTACTCCAGTAACAAACAGAGCCCCCAATTAAGAGATGTTATGAATCATTTCATGAATAAATGAAAGCAAATAATTACATTAATGACTGCAGTACAACCTGAACAAAATAACATTTTATCTTAAACACAGAAAAAGGGGAAAAACAAGCTTAGTGCAACAGAACACATAAAAATATGACTTAAGACAATTGCAGAACTAGAAAGTGGAATGATGGCAGCCATCAGCACAAAAGTAGCCAGACAGATAAGGAGAAAAAGGTTTCTGATTGGAGCAACTGGAAAAAACTTTTTCATTTCATCTTAGAGCCCTAACTTGTTCTACAGAAGCTACTTCAGAGCATTTAAATCTATTGAAGTAAAAGAAAAGTCTCTTGAGGATCCAGCTGCAAAGTGATCTATAACTGTTCAGTTAAGCTTCTCAAAATATGTTTTCCTGTGTAGCTCAGGAACACAACAAAAATCACAACTCAAAGGAGGAGGGACTGACACACAAACCACTCTTGGGGAGTACAAGCAGCCTCAGAGAGCTTTGGGAAGAGCATGGTCAATAATTCCATCAGAGAGACCCCGCTGCTCTCTGCTGTCCTCTAAGGTGTAAGAGAACACACCAGAGCGTCCTTGAAGGGCTCAGTGAGACCCTCAGCAGTGCTGAGAGCCCAGGCACTTGCCAAGTGAGCAGTGTGACTGAAGCCTTGGCTCCCAGTCAGCGTGGCTAACACATGCACTTACTGCCAGCCTTCCACTAACCCCAGTGAGTGCATTAATGACCACTTTCCCAACACGTGGGGAAGCAAATCCACTGCTAATCCTCTTGGAACACCACCAAAAATTCCAAAGGCAGGAAATTGTTTTTACCACACAACACTTACCTTGCCTTCCATTTTTTTACTAATAAAGTTGGGGAAGATGAAGCAATTACTACTTACAGGAGAAGAAGAATACCTGTTTCCATCATTACTGTCCTGAGGGATTAGTGGATCTGGGACAATGACCAAACTGCCTCATTTACATCCCAGAAATGTTTAGCTTTACTCACTTCTGCATTATTTCATGGGGACCTTCACTGAAGGCAGATGCCATAAAAATCTCATCACTCCAAAAAGACACTTTTCCAAAAACCTCACAAACAGCTGCTCATCAAGATATTCTATCTTAATCAACAAGTACTGTTTTGAAATAAAAGTATTACTTGCCCTGTTCATCTGCACCTATTTTCTCATAAAAATCACGAACAGTGGCATATTTTTCCCCTCTCTAAGAGGCAGAGCCAGAACAATCTGTCTGTAGTTCAATAAGTCAGAAATAAAGTTCCTTACCAAACGTTCACTAAGTCTTTAATCACTGCATTTATTCTTGAAGGGTAAAGATTATCTGATAAGGCACACCCAAGATGACAACCAAATTGCACCAACTAGAAAACTTTTATTCAGTTTGCATTTTTATAAAGCCTTTGAACATATTTACATCAAATAGAGTGGAAAAGCAAAAGATAAAGTTAGTATAGCACAAAACAAAAATCCACTGAGACTTCCCATTTCATGACCTCCTACAGAAAAGTCTGGCAAGATTCACCCAAGAGATATATTTATAACCAGTCAGAATTCATACCTCTAATTCTATAAGTGCTGCAGTCACTGCATCTGTTGCAAGAGCACCAGCCTGTAGCTTTTCAATTGCCTGTAAAACACAAGTTTTGGTTGATGATTAGGAAATTCTATTATTCTGTGACTGAGTCCTACATTTTCCTAGTCCTGTATAAAATAAAATCTTCACCAAATTAGTTTAAAATGTTAGAGGGCATAAGAACAAGATGCACTGGAAAAAGTCAGTATGAATCATACGAGGGCAGATCTGAAGGTAGGATTTTACTACTGTGACATTGTGACACTGCATTAGTAGCAGATTTCTGCACAGTCCAATTTATATCAAAATAACTTCTTATACTTGATGTCCTCAAACACCAAATGTTTCAGTCAATAGGTTTCAAATTTTCCTTCCAAGAGTCAACAAAAATTTCTAGTATCACATATAGCAATTATCATAAAATTGAAGAGAATTTCACAACCTCATCTAAAAGCCAACACAAATCCAGGAAGATAATGTTACCTTCAAATTATATGCACGCACAACAATGAACTTCTACAGCCTAATAGTATTTATTAGATTCATACTGAACAAGACCTTACAGTCAAGCTCTCTCAGGGAACCCCAGAAAACAACTATGGCTGCAAGACAAACCTGAAACCATTTGTTCTTCACAGAAGTAATTTATGTTGGCTACTCAGCTCAAGAGTAGCCACACAGGATCTCAAATTGGACTTGAATTCAACAGTAGATCTCACATAATTAGCTGGAAAATTACTTTCATCAGGGCTAATAAAGCCAGTGTTAAGTTTGGATGATTTGTGAGGCCTCTCATTACAAAATTAGATTGGTATTAGGATTGAGCAACAAACTGTAAAACAAAGTGATAATTATCAGAGACCAACTCAGACTCTTCTAAAAATCCTGCCAAGCTCCCAAGCTCCTTCTCCCTGGAGAAAGCAAAAGACATTAACAATTTTAGAGAGAGGTCTTCCAGCTACTCATTCAACACTTAATAGACAGGACTTGCCAGTTCCAAAGCAAAGTTCTTGGAAGAGATGAAAACATTAGTTTCAATGGAAATTAAAGTCTTGCCATTTCTCCCTTTCCAGCTTTGATTTTTTTTTGTTTTGTTTTTCCTGTTTCTACCTCCCTTCCTATTAAGAGGGTAAGAGCTATCAAGAAGAAAATAATTCTGGAAACCCCTGCGGTCACAGAGTAACTTGGATGCCAGAGTTTATTTAAACTCCAAAATAAACTCCCTGGATGAAATCAAAATACAGACACCATATTTAGCTTCAGAAATCCCAGAGCAGTGCAGGAAGCTGCAGGAATAGTCCTTGTAGGTACCACTGAGACCTTCTCTTGTTCTCCCACTGTTCCTTTGGGATGTGCTATTTGCCAGCACTGAACATTGCTGCATCTCACAGCCACGCACTGTCCTGTCTCTGTACCAGGTTAACCATTTCTGCTCTGTTTTCCCTCATTTCCCTCTACAAACACCTACAGCCCCAGCAGCCAAGTCCAGCTATGCCCACTCCTCCTGAAGGGACAACACCACCCAAGGTGTTTCCTGTGCAGGCAGCACAGGCCTGACCCTGGAGCTGGTAACACAAACCTTCTGGCAGGCTCTTTTGCACACATGCTTGTACTCTTTAGCTTTGGATTCGGAGTGATAACCTGCACCTGCAATTAAAGCAAAAGGAATATCCATTATAGCACCTGGTAAACCACAGCCTGCTGTTCACACAGAGATTTAAGACACAGCAGACACAGCATTTCCTTTTTGTACCAATGATTGACAGCTTTATGCATTCCAACATAGAATCAGACTCAGTAAGATACAGGATACAGAGCATACACCCAGAAGCATGCAGGGATATATGTCAGCATCAATCTCTTCCTAGAAACACTTCCTAAGAGATTCCAGTTTCACTCATTCTTTCCAGAGGATTTCCAGAGTAGCTTTTTTCTTTACTCTTCATTACCAGGCAAAACCCAGTTTTAAGCCAAACTCTCACTTTCTTTTTACCACAATTACCATTCTGCTCATTTTCTCATGTTTATGCTACATTATTAGAGCTTGTTACTCCTGATTTAGAACAAGGAGTTCCTTGCAATGAAGACCATACAGATTTTTCACCTTTTTCTTATCTTTAGTCTTTATGCTGCTGTATTGAACCATTCTGCCCTATTTTGAAGCCACTGCCTCTACTTCCATACCTGAAAAATTTATCAATGCCACCACTCAACTAAATGCAGCATCAGAAATACAAGAGTGCCACATTTATATTTAAAAATCTACTTCTGTTTTACCAGGTTTTGCACTTAAAAATGTGCTTGTATTTATCTCAACTTCCCTTTGCTCACTTTTAGAAATATTAATTTTGAGAAACTCTAATAAAATAAGCTTTAATACTACTACCAAAGTGATCCAGTAAAGGATACTATACTGAGCAATTCCATTTGCCCTTAAAATAGAAGACCAGGGTCACCAAATATCAACCCAGAATAAATTATTTGAGGTTTTGGGTTGATTTTTTTTAACCTTAATGATTTTATAAAGCAAGTAACATGTTGGCTTTTCAAATATTTTAGGCATCACCAGGCCATTCTTTCCTCTATTTCACCTCATGTCCTCACACAGATGCTCAAAACAAACATACACCCAGATATAAGCATTGTTAACTTTATGACTCATAGAATTTAATAAAGAACCTGCAAGAAAAGAATTTATGAGGAAGACACACAGACACACATAATTTTTCTATCAGATCTCAGCAGAGGAGCCCTTCATTACTTGTGGAAAGAATAAACAGTAACTCACTTAAACAAGAACAAGATAAAAAAATAGACTTGGAAGAAAAATCTCAAAAGGGTAAAAAGAGTTCTGCAACAAAGAGCCCAATGAGGTTTCAGAAGGTCTCAGCTGGACTGTCCTCAGGAACAAGTTAGACAAGAAACCATCACCAGTGAAACTGTATTTGATCCTTCCACAGATAAAGAAACAGACTGAAATATCTCCCACATTTTGTAGGTTTGCCAAGCTTAGCAGACAACTGCAGAACACAGCATTTTATAACCACTTACATTTAGGGTTTTTTTTGTCAAAGATAAAAAAATACCATCCAGAATATCCAAATAACTACATTTTGATTAAGAGTTTCCAGTGAAACTTCCAATCAAACCCCATTCCCAGACTTGCACACAGAGTTAATGTCAGTTTATTAGCACACTAGTAGTCCAAAACCACTACAAAATTTTTGTTCATATCTAGTTTGATATCAAAATATGCATTATTTCCATTCCAGCTGTTCTGCTTCCACATCTTACCTGCATGGACAAGCACAAATCCCACTCGTTTCCCTCTTTGGGTTTGCTTTGTTTCGGGCTCTTTGACCAGCACTTTTACAGCTGTAACCTGAGATGACTTGGAAGGTAACACTTCTACTGAACTTATCCCCTTCTCCATGATCATACATTAGGATCACCATCTTCTACTGGGAAGGAGCACACTTCCATTCAAAAATAAACTCTGGAGAGAAATCATCCTAAAAGCAGATCAGATGTGTATGTTAGACACTGATATCAAGAGATGAATTTCATACAAATAACCTCAGAATGAACTTCTGGAAGACAGCTTTGAACCGAGGTGAACAAACCTCTCCCAAGGAGGACTTCTGAGCTCTGCCTCTTCCCCAGCCAACAGTGTTAATGAGACTTAAAATAATCAAAGTTCATGGTGCAAGCTGAAAGCAGCACTGCAATAGAACTTGAACCTCATGATCTCACCAGACACTGGAAGGAACTGTTAATGTAAGTTTTGCTGTCCATGGTGTCCTGTTTTTCAGCACTACAACTTATTTCTCCACCCTCCTAACTAGCACATGAATAACCTTTTAAAACACCATACATTTCCTTTCTTTTGCAAGGAATAGCTGTTTAAGATCCTATAGTGAACTCCTATTCTTCTATGCTGTTTCATCCCATCTCCTCATAATTCCCCACTAATTTGCAGCAGGAAAAAAAGAAAAAATTAACTATTTTTTAATGACAAAGTATTTCTAAAACAAAACCAAATAAGCCTAAAACAGTGAAATAATGTTTGCCTGGGTAAGCAGAGCTACCATGATTACTAGTGAACCACAACATGCTTAAGTTAAGCTCAAATAATTTTGTAACTCTATTAGTTTTGATGGTTACCCTTAAGATTCTTAAGGAATTTAATGTTTATATAAAGGTAATGGAAATATTGTCAATAACATCTAGTACGTGAAACAAGAAAGTAACAATATAGAATGATGTACGTATCAGGAGTCACAAACAAACTCTGTATTTACTGCTGCTCTTATCCACAGCTTACTGCACGTTAATCCTGACACAAAACCATTTGTCTAGTTTAGCAGACAAAATAGAGACAGTCTACATGTTGAATTACTTAAGGAAGTGAAAAGCATGTAGTGTTAATGCAGAAATGGAGAAAACCTCTGTAATATATTAAGATAGGTTATGTATTAAGAACTAGATAAATTTTAAGGTCCCTTTCAAGCCAAACCATTCTCTACACTTTTATATTCCAGGATAACATCTATCACTCCTACCATCTCAAAAAGGACTTTGGAACCCAAGAACACTGGAAAGCAAACAGAAGTGGAAAAATTAGATGTTTAATGCATAAGACTTAAACCACTGACTTTGCAAATGCTATATGGCTTACTCCAGTAATTAAAAACCACTCCATTTACATGACCCAAACTGTGCAAATGATGTTTAGCAAGATTCAGCACTGCCACAGAACAAACTGGCTCGTTTGCCATAATTATTCTTTTGATAAGAAGAATTAGCACAGCTAATAACTTCTGGAGGAAGTAATTTCTTTACCGTCATTTCTTCTTAAATGCTAAACATACATAGTAATCTTCATACATTTATAAATCTGCTTTTCAAAACTAAATATGAACTTATTGCTACAATTAGATATGTCTTAATACAAAATGAAAGGCCACTACAATACACAGGCTCTATAGAGAGAAAGAGCATTTATGGATTACATCCAATTGTAATGGTCATTGGTATAAACTTCAGTGCTAAAATTAAAGTATTAATTGCTGCACTCGCTTCCTTTTTACTAGTAATAGGAAAGAAGGCTCCAGCAACTATTGGTCTTCTCTGTTACATCCTACAGAAAGTCACTCCAGTCACAAGGGTACAGCACAGACTTCAGTAAAGTGACAGAGGAGCAAGTAAGGAATTTAAACTCTGAAAGGAATGGAAGAAATAGTGTGATGGTAGGGAAAGCAATAATGATGATTAAATGGCTTTTGAAAATTAAGATGGAGATGTCACGTTAAGACTTACTAACAGTGCAACTGCAGGCTGAAAATCCTAATTAGGCCTTTGTAAACAGCTGGGTCTAAGGATGTTTTTGTTTCTACCAGAGAACGAACCGGCCACCTATCGCTCTCGTTTGTTTCAGTGTGTAACACTTCCTCCCCACCAACTCAGTTTCATCAAACCCCTCCCATCTCAAACTCTTCTTCAAATCCTTTCACATTTCATTCGCAAACCTGCTGCTTCCACTTCTTAAGCTCCCCCCAGACTCAACTTTTCCCTTTCAAGCCTAAGATTTCTCAGTTCTCCCTCCTGGATGTCACACTTCCACCACTCCTCATTTCGCTCCTCCTCGCTACACGTTCCCTCTCTCCACCTGCACAGCGACACAAACGGAGCAGGAACACCCATCAGCGCGCCTGCTGCAGAACGGGACGCACCACGCCGTTACCGGAGCGCCCGAAGCCCCGACTGCCCTGCAGAAGTAACTTCGCATGCCCAGCCAACACACGCGAGGGGCAGGCCGAGGCAGCCCCGTCCCGCCGGGGCTGGCACCGCACAGCGCGCAGGGCGCGGCCGCTCCCCCGCGCCCACCCCGCTCCCGGCGGCGCGGGGCGCCCGCCGCCCGGCCCGTG